>AWUE01024065.1:0-20780 GCA_001974825.2 Corchorus olitorius
GTTTATAGAACACTCTTATTTTGATTCACTCAAGTTATTGCTCTTAATTGTTTGTTCCTCAAGTAGGTCACGAGAAGAAAGGAGGCTCTAACAATTTGCTCTTATTAGGCCTATTGAAGCTAGAAAAAGGCATAATCTTGTGAGATCATTAAGAGAGTAGTGGATCGCCAATCCATAGGTTGAGTGCAAACACGAGAGCACAACAAAGGTAAAGCACACACACACTAGTGAGGAATTTTTATTACTAACTTTTCTTTGTGTGTAGGTATAATGGGAGATCAAAATCAAGCCAATGATGTGGCTACCTCGTTGCAAGCTATCTTGCAACAATTAGGCACTATATCAACAAAATTAGAGGCTTTGGAGGTTCGAAATCAACAAGCTCCACTTAGTTTGGTTGATAGGAGAACTTTGAGTGCCTATGTAAAAGGGGATGTTCTAAGGGAGAATTTGTTCCATACTAGGATGTATGCGAATGGAAAGCCTAGTAGTGTGATTATAGATGGAGATAGTTGTAAAAACATAGTTAGTGATTATTTGGTGAAAGAGTTACAACTACCTACTTCTAAACATCTTAAACCCTATAGCTTAAGTTGGATCAATGATAGAGAAGAAATTAGGGTTAACAAACAAGTTTTGGTTACTCTTTCTTTGGGCAGGTACAAAGAGGATGTCTTGTGTGATGTGCTACCAATGCGAGCTTGTCATGTGTTGCTTGGGAGACCTTGGCAATTTGACAACAAGGTGAAGCATGATGGTGAGACAAACAAGTACTCTTTTATGCATGGTAAGCGGTCTTTTACTCTAATTCCTTTATCACTTCAAGGCTTTAAAAGATCAAATTAAAGTGAGAGATGATTTTTCTAAATTGGATGATGAATTTAGGGCTAAAGAAAAGAGTAAGTCTGAACCTAAAATTGTTGATTGTTTTGATGATAAAACAGCCCTAGTTGCAAAGAGTGTTTTAGATGTTGTTTGCGATGATACTAAACCTAATTTGAGTGTTCTTTGTGATGACACTAAATCTGTTTTAGGTGTTATTTGTGATGAAACAAATAAATTCTGTTTTGGATGCTAATTGTGATGAAAACAAATCTGTTTTGGTTGATCATAGCATTAAAAATAAGACTGTTTAGGGTGAAAGAAAAGAGACTTCTAGGAAAGTTGTTAAAGAGTGTATGTTAGCTAAAAGTGAGATTAAGAGTGCTTTGCATGAGAATTCTGTTTTGATCTTACCTTTGTTTCGAAATACACTAATGGGTACTAACAACTTGGCTGGAGATATTCCAAGCAATATTGTGTCCTTTTTGAGTGATTTTTTAGGAATTGGACTTGTTTTGATACAAGGAGGGAAGTTTGTAGCTTACTTTTGTGTGGGAATTCCTAGTTGATTGTCACCCATTAGAGAAATTGAATCCAATCCATATGGTGTGCGATACAAGTTCATTGAATCCTTTCCATATGTGGTGCGCTACAAGAAAGGTAATGAGAATGTTGTAGCCGATGCTTTATCAAGGAGTTATGTTTTACTTTCCATGCTTGATTCTAAGTTTCTTGGATTTGAGTTTATCAAGGAATTATAAGCTAGTGATGCTTACTTTAGTGATGTGATAAAGCATGTGAGAATTCTGGATTTGGGAAGTATTATAAGCATGATGGATTTTTGTTTAAAGAATCTAGATTGTGTATACCTGCTTGTTCTCTGCGTTTTGTGCCAGTGAGGGAATCGCATGAGGGAGGTTTAATAGGTCACTTTGGTGTTAATAGGACTTATGAAATATTGCACGAACACTTCTTTTGGCCTAAGATGCGATATGATGTAGGGAAGCATGTTTCTAGATGCATTACTTGTTTGCAAGCTAAATCTACATCTAAACCTCATGGATTGTATATTCCTTTGCCTATTCCTCATGAACCATGGACTCATATTAGCATTGACTTTGTGTTAGGCTTACCTCGTTCTAGGAGAGGTAAAGATTCTATCTTTGTGGTTGTAGATAGGTTTTCTAAGATGGCACACTTCATTGCATGCACTAAAACTGATGATGCCATTAATGTAGCTAATTTGCTCTTTAAAGAGATTGTTAGACTACATGGAATGCCTAGGACGATTGTGAGTGATAGAGATGCTAAGTTCTTAAGTCACTTTTCGAGAACTTTGTGGGCTAAGTTAGGTACTAAGTTGTTATTTTCAACTACTTGCCATCCTCAAACTGATAGTCAAACTGAAGTAGTTAATAGGACTTTGTCAACCTTACTTAGAGCATTGATTAAAAAGAACTTAAGAACTTGGGAGGATTGTTTGCCTCAGGTTGAATTTGCATACAATAGAAGCATACATAGTACAACTGGATTTTCACCTTTTGAATGTGTGTATGGCTTTAATTCTTTAACTCCATTGGATTTGTTGAGTTTACCTTTGAGTGTGCAAGTTGACATGGATGGGCAACGCAAGGAAGATTTTGTTAGGGATCTTCATGCAAAGGTTAGAGCTCAAATTGAGAAGAAAACACAACACTACTGAAGAATGCTAACAAGGGGCGCAAAGAGGTCATCTTTGAACCCGAAGATTGGGTTTGGTTGCATCTAAGGAAGGAAAGGTTCCCTGAGAAGAGGAAGTCTAAGCTCTTACCTCCTGGAGATGGTCCATTCCAATTTTTGGAGAGGATCAACAACAATGCATACAAGCTAGATCCTCTTAGTGAATATGGTAATGTAAGTGCTACTTATAATGTCTCGGACTTATCCTTGTTTGATAATGATGCAGATTTGAGGACAAATCCTTTTCAAGGGAGAGGGGATGATGCGCCAAGGACTCATCATGGTCTTGAAGAGCTCAATGGAGATCATGGAGAGGATGAGCACATGCGGCAAGGAGGCTTGAAGAAGCTTGAAGATGCTAGGAGTTCATTGGAGCAAGTTCCAAGCTCATTGGAGCAAGTTCCAAGCTCATTGGAGCAAGTTCCAAGCTCATTGGAGAAGGTTTCAAGCTCATTAGAATTATCTAAGATGCCATTTGATCCATTGAAGATGCCATTAGGCCCAATGACAAGAGCAAGAGCTAAAAGGTTCAAGGAAGCATTATTGGGCCTCATTAGAGTTCATCTTGACGAGGGAGTTCATTTGAAGCCCATTGGCGATCATCACCAAAGGAATATTCACATCGATTCCAAGTTATGTACTCTACTTCAAATCGATGAGTATTAGGCCATTGAATTTGTAATTTGGCCATTGTAGGCTTTATTCTATTTTAATTAGTTATTTATTTAGTTTAGATGACATTGGGTTGGGCTTTGTTTGACTAAGTCCAATCCTTGTTTTAATAGGACTTGTTATTTTCCTTTTCTACTAGGATCTTTCCTAGCTCCTTCCTAGCCTTTTCCTTTACCCTTAGGGTTTAGAATTTTCATGATCAGAGCCCCCCCCCCCCCTTCTTGTCTATATAAAGGCACCAACCCCCTCTTGTAAACATAAGTTGAGTTGATTAATAAATTGAGGTTTTCACCCAAATTGATTATCTTAGCTTCTTTGTTCTAGTTTGAGAAAAACTTAGGGTTCTTCAATCTTGTAGAGTCCTAGCAAATAATTAAGTTGTGATAACTTGATTGTTTGTGAATCTTGTGTTCTTGAGTTGACAATTGCAGGTCTAATTGAAGACTTAAAGCCAATGAAAGAGGAGGAATCACCTTGTGAAGGTCATCGATCTACTCATCTAGAAGTTGAATGAGTTCAAGTCGAGTTTGATAGATTTTCAAGGCTAGATTTGAATCTAAAACAATTAGATTCGTATCAGAAGTTGTGTGCCGTTTGCCCTCAACATGGATTTAAAGACGGAATTTTAATCCAAATCTTTTATGGAGGATTGGCACTTAAAGATCGAGTCCTTGTTGATTCCTTCAGTCGCACCCCATTGATCAAAAGAACCCCGGAGAATGCATACTTTGCGCTTGAAGAGTAGTCTCGAATGACGGAATTTTCAATCTCAAAGGCAAAAAGAGAGGAGCAAAGAATGGAAGCCAAAGCACCGAGGGATGCAGCTCAAGGCTACCACCGAGCCAACCTAGCATGCTCGGCCGGTCACAGTTTGGCCATGACTGTGCCAAGCCCACATACTAGGCCGGCTGTGGCCCGACCGTCCGCACATCAAGCCTAGCGAGGACCGCCCACACCCATGTCAGTACCAGCCACATCTACACCAGCCCGTGCCACCACCATGCCAAGACCGGCCATCACCATGCCAAGACCGGCCACTCCCGTGCCAAGACCGGCCTTGCCCGTGCCACCACCGGCCATCCACGCACCAACCATTCCAAATCCTTATTGGATTCAACTTGAAGTTCCCAAAGCCATCAATGATACTCCCAAGATCATTGTGGACCTGTTGAAGGAATATATCCACAGTTCCTTCACCCTTGAAGAATAATTTCTTTAAGGCAGTCTAGCCAAACACCTTAAAGAAAGGCGCTTATTGGGAGGCAACCCAATATTTTCACTAACATTTAATTTTTCTTTCTTATATTTTTCATATTGAGGAATACAAAGGAGAGCAAATGGAGCTTATGTTTTGGACAATTGGAAGGATGATCGAATGGAGCTTATACTTGAAAATAGAGAAGTTTTCTTTAACTCTATCTTTTTATTTTCTTTGCATTGCTTTGTTTAAATGATTATTGCTTTGATTGCTTGCCTATTCATTGATTTGAATTAGTTGTTTGCATTGGTACTTTATTTATCATAGCATATAAGTCATAAATCCAAATTAAAGCATATGAGTCATAGTTAATTTATATGTTATGATTGTTATGATTGATACTTTGATTTGCTTGAATTGGTTGATTGGGTATACACCATCTTTGTGAGTCAAGCCTTTCATTGTTTTTAAAACCACACTTTTTACACTTGTGCATTCATATGATTTTTCCAAAAATTTTCAAAAGCTTATAATTTTTTTATTTTTGTTAAAATTCATACACTGAGGACAATGTGTCTTTTAAGTGTGTGTGTGTGTGTGTGTGTGTTGGGGGGGGGGGGGGGGGAGAGTCTACATGCATAGATCCATGTCATAATTTTTTCGAAAATTTTGAATTTTTCATGCATATATTGAGAGATTAAGTTGATTATGATTGATGAATGCTTAGAATTTTTAAGAATGCTTTATTCATTGATTGATCTTTAGCATGTCATCTTATTCCTTAGAATTGGGTATAATTAGAGTTTGTGATATGAGCTTATTCATTTATTGCTTCTATAACTATCTATTTATAGAACTTGTGTTTAATCTTGTTGAAATTACAATTATGAAAATATGTTATGGATATGTCACAAACAAGTGTGGGGGACTACTTATATAAAGGGTAGTTAAAAAAAATCTTTTAAATAAAAGTGTTTTCATGAAGAGGAGAAGAGGTATTTCTGATCTTTCCATAGTTGTCACTCTTAAAAAAAAAGGCGTTAGTAACCCTGAAAGAGGATTAGAGACATGGACTTGCGGAAGTGATACGCCAAGGGTTTATCATGGACTTGAAGATGACAATGGAGATCATGGAAAGGATGAGCATGGAGTGCAAGGAAGCATGGAGAAGCATGAAGATGATGGAGATATCGTTGAGTATGTTTCAAGCACCAAGAAGATGCCATTTGATCCATTAAAGATGCCTATTGGTCCAATGACAAGAGCAATAGCTAAAAGATTCAAGGATGCACTCTTGAGCCTTATTCGAACTCATCTTGAAGATATGAAGTCCATTGAAGTTCAATTGAAGACCTTTGAAGATGATTTGAGTAAAGAAAAACTCATTAATTTGCTTGTTATTGAAACCAAAAAACAAGACAAGTTCTGCCCAGGACGTGGTCTGTTGAAAGAAGCAAGAATTTCAGAACAAGTCATGCCCAGGACTTGTTGCTGGAAAACCTTATTTTTAAGTTTATTTTTTGTATTTCTTTTTCCTAGTTGGACTTGGATTAGGCTTTTCCCTGTCCTTATTTTATGTGTGCCGCCCATAGGGCTTTATTTTCTTATCTAGGTTGATTCCTATGCCTATATAAAGGCATCGACCCCCCCCCTTTGTAAATCAAGTTAAGTTTTCAATAAAAGTTGAGGTTTATTCACCCAATTGATTATTTAGCTTCATTGTTCTAGTTTGAGCATACTTAGGGTTCTTCAATCTTGTAGAGTCATAGCAAATAATTAGGTTGTGATTGCTTAATTGTTTGTGAATCTTGTGATCTTAGATTGATAATTGCAGGTCTAATTATCCATCAAAAGGTGACAAACGAAGAAGAAGAGATAGCTAGGGAAATCGATCTTTATCAAATCTAGAAGTTGAAGTTTCAAGTTGATCTTTGGAGGACTTCAAGGGTAGATTTGAATCTAACACAACTAGATTCGTATCAATTGGTATTCAGAGCATAGGTTTTCATCTTCAATCGGTAAATCTATCCTTTTATTCATCATTCATCAAGTTTTTCATCCATCAACATCCTTATCGCAAATTTTATCTTTTCAAAAATTCAGAAACTTCCGATTTTTGTTGTGGATTCATTAGTGGTCGGATTGCTTTGAAATTTCAGATTTGGATCACTCATACATCAAGGTTATATCGAAGAATAAAAAAAATAAAAAAATTTTCGACAAGAAACTTGTGCTTTTTGTTCTGTATTCGTTATTGGTCAGAAATGGTTGAAATTTTAGATTTAGTGTTTTTACATAGTGATCTTTCTGGGAAAAATATTGAAAAATTCAAAAAAAAAATCTACAAGAGTCATCGAAATTTTTAGGGGGGTTAGGGTTTCTGTTTTTGTGCAATTGATCTAATTTGTGCAATTAGCCATAATTGGAGATATTTGATCGGAATTGAAAGTTTTTGTTTGAGGATTTTGGGGTACTTTTTGCTGTAATTGAAGGTTTACTTTGGAAGATTTCAGTTTGGAGATCACCAATTTCAAGTTGCAAAATAAGTGGTATAACTAGGGTTGAGCTTGAATTGGTTGAATTGTGTATTGTGTTGTTTTGATTGGATTTGTGCAGCAAGTTGGTTTGGTTTGATTATTCTAAGATCACTTTTTTTCCTTTGATTCACATAATTAGTTGTTGCTCCTAATTGTTTGTTCCTCAAGTAGGTCACGAGAAGAAAGAAGTTACTCTTACAAGTTACTCTTATTAGGCCTATTAAAGCTAAAGTGAGGAAAAAGGCAGATTAGTGTGAGATCATTAAGAGAGCTTAGAGGACCGCCAATCCAATTAGTTTTGTGTGCAAACATGAGAGCACATTGAGGTATACACACACACTTGTGAGGAATTTTTGCTACTAACTTTTCTTTTGTGTAGGTACAATGGGAGATAGAAAAGATGATGAAAATCAAGCCAATAACTTGGCTGCAATGATGCAAACTCTTATGCAAAGAATGGATACCATGACTACTTAGTTTAATCAAAGATTGGATACCTTAGAAGCCCAAAATCAACCAAGGGCTAATGACGCACAAGGCAATGGACAAAGAGAACAACAACAAGCTCAAAGGCAAGTTGCTAAAAGAGATCCAATGGAGAGATTAAGGGAGTAAGAGGCTGGAGGTCAAGCTTACATGGAGAACCTACGGCCTAGAAGAGGTGGTGATAGAGATGAGCCTAAAGAAAACATCAAGTACAAGATTCCTAAGTTCAATGGAAGGGGAACTCCAGAAGATCACTTGGATTGGGAATCAAAATTGGATATGTACTTTGACTATCATCCTTATGCCGAAACCAAGAAGGTACAAATTGCTATCCTTGAGTTTGTTGAGAATGCCTTAAATTGGTGGAATCAATTGGTGCAATCTAGGAGAAGAAATTTGGAGAGGCCAATTGAAACGTGGGTTGACTTGAAGAGTGTTATGAGAAGAGATTTGTGCCAAGTTACTACATCAATTTTCTTTATCAACGATTGCAATCATTGAGGCAAGGATCTAAGAGTGTTGGTGAATACTATTCGGAGATGATGTTGTTGATGTCTAGGGCTGAAATTGAAGAAGCTCCACAAGCTACAATGGCTAGGTTACTTGCGGGCTTGAATAGAGAAATTCATGATATAATGGAGATGCAACAACACTATGATGTAGAGGAGATGTTGCTTTGAAGGCCAAAGGTCAAGTCAAAAGGGGAGTTTCGGCCAAGAGGGGTTTTTCATCATCTAGTAACTCATGGAAACCTTCTTATAAGAAAGATGAGAAAGCACCAAGCAAGGAGAAGGAGGTGGCGCACAAAAACAGTTTGTAAGTCCCAAAACCGATTCAAAATCTTCATCTAGTTCTTCTTCTAAAACTCACATTAAGTGTTTTAAGTGTCAAGGATTTGGTCACTATGCTAAGGATTGTGTTAATAAGAATGTGTTGTATTTTAATGAGCATGGTGAACATGTTAGTGAAGATGAGGAATTCAACTTAGTATCTGGTGGAGATGGAGAGGATGAAAGGGAAGAAGATGTGGCTACAAGTGATGATGATGATGAGATACCACCACTTAAGAGTTTGGTTGGTAGGAGAACTTTGAGTGCTTATGTAAGAGGTGATGTGCAAAATCAAAAGGCGAATTTGTTCCATACTAGGTGTTATGTGAATGGGAAGCCTAGTAGTGTGATAATTGATGGTGGGAGTTGTACCAATATTGCTGGTGTCTATTTGGTGAAGGAGTTGCAATTACCCACTACCAAACATCCAAAACCCTATAGTTTAGGTTGGTTCAATGATAGAGAAGAAATTAAGGTTAACAAGCAAGTTTAAGTTTCTCTTTCTTTGGGCGGGTACAAGGAGGACGTTATGTGTGATGTCTTGCCAATGCAAGCATGTCATGTACTACTTGATCGACCATGGCAATATGACAACAAGGTGAAGCATGATGGTGAGATAAACAAGTATTCCTTTATGTGTGGTAAGGTTCCTGTTACTTTAGTTCCTTTATCCCCTCAAGAATCTTTAATAGATCAAATTAAATTGAGAGAGGAATTTGCTAAAATGGAAGCTAAATATAGGGCTAAAGAAAAGGAGAAACATGAAGCTAGTTCTAGTGTTAAATGCGTTGAAAACAATGCTGTTTTGGTTGATAAGAGAACTGACTCTAAGAAATTTGTTAAGGAGTGTATGTTAGCTACTAAAAATGAGATTAAGAGTCCTTTGCATGATAATTCTGTTTTGATCTTGCTTTTGCTTTAAAATACACTTATGAGCACTAACAACTTGGCTGGTGATCAGTCGTCAGCAATCATAAAAATAATTCCCCACAAAATCCTAACTATAGTAGATAGGGCAAGTAGGGGTCGATCCCACAGGGGTCGATCCCACAGAGAAGGGTTTAGACTTTATCCTAAGATACAATCCTTAAAATATCTCAAAACAAAACACAGAAAACAGAGGTTGAAAGAAAACAATTAAACATAAAACAATTATACTAGAAAACAAAACAAAGCAAATTAAATCTAAGACTATAGCAGATAAGAAAGAAAACAATAATTAAAGCATACTTCTTCTCCAATGGTAGAAAACAATCAAATTGAATATGTGTCCTTGATTTAAAAGATGAATTCAATATTAAATCATTGATGATAACTGGTCTAGGAAAACCTAACATGCTATTTAGATAAGAGTTACCGGTTAAGGCTTAAATTACCCCTATTGCTAACTTAACAAATCAATTACCGGTTAAGGCTTAAAGATTCGCCAAGCAACAAAGCATTTAGATCAACTATTTAATTAGTTCTTTCACACATGCTTAACAAATAAAACCATACAACAATCAGATAAAATCTGATCACTGGCTTGAGAAACTCATCGAAGCGAGGTTAGTCGTCAACGATTCGCTACCAAACAATCAGACTCGAGGGTTAACTGTACCGCCTGACTTAGCAATAGATCTCTCAAATTATCAATTTATCGGTCGCATAAACCAATAAAAATCAAGGTCATGGAATAAAACAGAGTTTAACATGCTATCCATAAAAAATAAAATATCAAATTATAAGTATAGAAATATCACCATATCAATCGATTGAATTCACCAAAGGATTAGAAGTATAAGAATTTAGCTGCTCATGGATTTGGGAAAATCCATGAGCGGCATAAGAGTACTTACAGAACTAGAAGGGGCGAAAATCTCCTTGACAAAATAACTAGAGTTGCCGCACCTCCCTATGGCTATAGGGGGTGGCGGCACCCTTGCTTAAAACTAGAAAAATAAATCTAAAGAGAATTATGTGAAGGTATGTGATTTGTGTTACAGGAGGTTGCTATTTATAGTGGAAATAACCCTAGGAATTCCAATCCTAACTTGGAAAGGAGTCTAGGACAGTTTAGGGTCTAACTTGGAGTCCAAGTTAGATTAAAACTCATCCTAGAGTAGAATCCTAGTTAAAATAGGATCCTGAAATTTTGCTGAATTCGTGCAGGAACTTCTACGGCATTTTTGGGCTTGAAAACGGCAGAACTGGGTCTTGGATTTCAAAGGAAAGTTGTAGATCTCGGAGTTGTCTTTCCAACGAGTACTCATGGGTTTCAATCGGAGGCCTGAGCAGAAAGTTATGATTTTTCTACCGAAATTGCGCCTGAATCCTAATCCTGTTGGGACTAGAATCGGGAATCTACGGAATTTGGATATTTCCTTGGATTTAGGAGTCATTAATTGGGATTTTAATTCCAATTAATATCTTATATGGGCTAAGTATTTTCCCATATAAATTATCCATAAATACCAAAGCTTAAGGGTTTATCCATGAATGGTCTTCAATTAAAGCTCCAATTCTTCAATTCTTCCTCTTGAAATAAATCTTCAAAGTCTTCAAATCTCCAAATAAGTCTTCAATGAGTCTTCAAACACGAACTTCGAATCTCCAAATCTATGCTCAAAATTGCTTTGCTCAAATCTGTGTAAAAAGTCATCAAAATAGCATATAATTAAGCATAAATGGGTCTAGAAACATAGTAAAATAGCCATAAAAATAGGGTCTAATTTAGCTCAATCATATTTCCCCCACACTAAATCTTTGCTAGTCCCTAGCAAACTAGTGTAGAAAACTATGAACTTACTAAATTCGAACACCTAAACACAATCATATAATCCTAAACTAATGCAAATCAAAATTTCATTTTAATTTAAACTTTTCAAAAACTTTGAATGCATACACATATTAAAGATCAACGCAATTATGAAATCAAAATAACAAAGAATCATAAGAGCATTCAATTCAAAAGATCAATAAATAGTAAGCATCTGTATTCTTAAGTAACCATAATTAAAGTAGTTCTAATCACTTACCATTCATCACATCCTATAATTACTTCTTTCCATAAGCTTATGTCTTCATCTTTATCTCCATTACTCAAAGGAATGCATATCACAGATACAAATCAAGGGTTTACGTGTGGGTTATAATAGATTTTTAAAGGGTAATTGATTTTTAGAAAATTGAGGTTACTAACCTCGAAGTGTTCATGATTTGGGGTTACTAACTCCCATTTTTTAGGCTACTAGCACTCTAGAAGGACTCCTTCTTTTTATTTTTTTATTTTTTTCAGAGGGACAATATTTCTGCAATTCCATGCCTCTTATCCTCTTTCCAAGGGTTACTAACTCCTTTTGTTAAAGAAAAGAGTGACAACAATGGATTAAAAATTTGCAAGACTGTATGCAGAAATACCTCTTCTCCTCTTGCATGAAAGCACTTATGTTTTGAAAAGATTTTTTTTTAACTACCCTTTTATATAAGTAGTCCCACACACTTATTCTTGACATATCCATAACATACTATCATAATTGTAATTTCAATAAAAATTGAACATAAGTTCTAGAAATAGGCAATTATAGTAATAATGAACAATATGCTTTTATCACAAACTTCAATTATACCTAATTCTAAGAAATCAGATATCATGCTATAAATCAATCAACCAAATCAAACTTTCTTAAAAATTCTAAGTATTAATCAATCATAATCAAATCAATTCAATTAATAATTGCAAAATTTGCAAGACTTATTTGCAGACTCTCTATTAAACTAGACTCTCTCCCCCACACTGAATAGACACTTTGTCCTCAATGTGGAAACACATACGAAATTAACACAAACAATTATGCATGCTCACGTGGTTTATTTAAATGCATGAAATAAAAACTATACTAACAATTAATTCACATCAAAGAACAGGCAAGCAATCAAAGCAATCAATCAAGACAAAATAATGCAAGGAAAATTAAAAAGATAGGGTTAAAGAAAGCTTCTCTGTTTGTAGGCATAAGCTCCATCATTGCTTCTGAAACTGGACTCCTTTCGTATTCATCTTGCAATCGTCCAAATTAAGCTCCATTTGCTCTCCTTCGGTTCTTCAGGTAAAATCATTGGGTTGCCTCCCAATAAACGCCTTTCTTTAAGGTCTTTGGCTAGACTGCTTTAAAAAAAATTATTCTTCAAGGGTGAAGAAACTATGGATATATTCCTTCAACAGATCCACAATGATTTTGAGAGTATCATTGATGGCTTTGAGAACTTCAAGTTGAATTTTAACAAGACTTGAAATCATCAAGGGGTATGTGACGGCTTGGAATGGTGATGGCATGGGCATAACCGGTGGTGGCACAGTGAATGGCCGGTTGTGACTTGGTAAGGGCGCGGCAATAGGCGGATATGGCCTGGTAGAAGATGGCGCGGCAATGGCCGGTCCTAACCAGGTGGGGCGCGCGGAGGATACAGGCTGGCCGGGCATAGCCGGGCACTTGACTCGGCTGTGGCCGGTCCTAGCCGGGCATGAGGCTCGGATGAGAGTACGGATGGCGCGGAGGAAAGTTGGCATGACCGGGAAGGCGGCGCGGATGGCCGGTTGTGGTGTGCGGAGGAGTCCGGGCGTGGCCGAGCAGATGGCTCGGATGGCCGGGCCTTGTGTGAGAATGGCCGGGCTGCAGCCGGGCAATGGCCGACTAGGTTAGCTCTACCATGGCCTTGAGCATCTTCCTTTGGTTCCTTGGCTTCCATCTTCTGCTTCGCTCCGTGTGGCTGAACTCCTTGCTTGTTGGTCTTTTGTTCTTCCTTTGAGGTTGAAAATTCCGTCCTTCGGGATAATTCTTCAAACGCATAGAATGCATTCCCCGGGGTTCTCTTCAATATTGGAGTGCGACTAAAAGAATCAACAAGAACTCGATCTTTGAGTCCTAATCCTCCATAGAAGATTTGGATTAGAATTCTTTTATTAAATCCATGTTGAGGGCAATCGATACACAACTTCTTAAATCTCCCCAAAAATTGGTGGAAATTCTCGTTGTAGCGTTGTCGAATGTCTTTTATCCTTTGTCTTCCTCTGGAAATCTGGGCAGATGTCATCGATGAGGATTCTTCTCGGGCTCCTTTCCTAGCAATTTTAACACTCACAACACAAACAAACTTGTTAGAGTTCAATGGCGATTGCGATGAAATTCTAGGGTGGATTATATCACCATCGAATTCCATGGTCAATGAACCATCGAATACATCGATCTTAGTATGGGAAGTTCTTAAGAAGGGTTTTCCTAATAAAAGCGGACATTGATATTTCGAATGTTCCATCTCCATAACGAAGATATCAATAGGAAAAACCAAGTGTTCAACTTGAATTAAGACATTCTCTAGAACACCTTTGGGATGAACCAAAGATCCATCAGCTAACTGCAGAATCACATCAGTATTTTTCAAAGGACCAAGATTTAAAGATTGATAAAAAGAATAAGGCATAACGCTTAAAGATGCTCCTAAATCTAGCATAGCATTCTCTATAAGACTTCTTCAATAGAACAAGTAATAGAAAATGTACCTGGATCCTTGCACTTAGGAGGTAAACTCTTTTGAAGCACAGCAGAGATATTAACTCCAGCACTTACCTTACCTTGTAACCTTTTCTTGTTGGTACAAAGTTGCTTAAGTAACTTTGCATAGTTCGGAATTTGTTGAATGGCATCAAGAAGTGGGATGTTGACCTCAACTTTTCGAAGTATCTCCAAAATATCTGGATCATCATCTTCTTTCTTTGACTTCTTCAATCTTGATGGAAAAGGTGGCGCGGCATGTACCTTGGAATCCTTCTTGTCGGCAGCGGTCTCCTTGGCTTTTTCCATGGTGGTTGCGCCATCTTGGCTTCTTTGGTGTAGCTCGGCTCTCCTTCATCTTGTGCGGCATGGGTAGGAAAAAGAATTTTCCAACTCCTTTCCACTCCTTAAAGTGATTTCACTTACATTCTCCTTAGGAGGTACCTTGGGTTGCGATGGGATCCTTTGTTGACCTTGTGTCTTGAGTTCACTCATGTAACTAGCCAATTGACTAATTTGTTTCCTCATCATCTCCATAGCTTCTCTCAATTGTTGCATCTCGACAGCTTGTGAAGATTGTTGAAAAATAGGCCTTTGATAATTCATTGGCCTTCCTTGATAGTTACCTTGGTTCCCATATTGTTGACTTGGTTGCTCGGGTCTCCAATAAGGTTTAGGCTTCCTTTGATATGCTCCTTGCATTCCAACAACATTCACTTCTTGCGCGGTGTGTTCCAAAGAAGGGCACTTATCAGTGTAGTGTCCTTGCTTACAAATTCCACAAACCTTAGGCACACTTGAAAAAGTCGAATTGAATAAATCAGTGAGCGCAGCGACTTGTTGATTTGTTTCTTGAAGTTGTTGCTCCAGTGAGGTGGAATGGGTAGAGACTTCATTGATTCTTCTTGTATTGCCTTCTCTTGAATAGTCTTCTCGAGATCTGAATTGTTGAGTGTTGGCAGCCATGTTCTCCACTAAAGTCCAAGCATCGGTAGGAGTTTTGTCTATGAAAGCTCCTCTACTTGCAGAATCTATGGAAGATCTGTCAAACGGTAGTAATCCTTCGTAGAAGTATTGGATCAGCAATTGTTCAATGATTTGATGATTGGGGCAGCTCGCACATAGTGTCTTGAAACGTTCCCAATATTCATGCATTGTTTCTCCATGGCGTTGCTTAATTCCGCAAATTTCCTTCCTTATACTTGATACTTTATGAGCAGGAAAGTACTTTTCCAAGAACAACTTCTTAAGGCTCGTCCAGGATGTGATTGAACCGGTTGGTAAGAGGTACAACCAATCTTTTGCACGATCCACAAGAGTGAACGGAAAAGTTCTTAACTTGAATTAGTCTTCAGTGATACCTTGAATATTTGTTGATGTGCAGGCAATCTGGAAATCGGTTAGATGACGGTGAGGATCTTCTCCAGACAGACCGTGAAATTTGGGTAAAATCTGAATAAATCCAGATTTAATCTCAAAGTTTGCAGTCGTATCTGGGTATCGAATTGCTAAGCGTTGTGCATTGACGTTTGGTGCAGGAAGCTCTCTCAGGGTTTTAGGTTCTTCGTTTGCCATGTCTTGTGACGATGTTGAAGCAGCAGATCTAGGAGAACTTGATTGAGAACTCGAATTGGATGGCTTCTCTTCTTGTTGTCGATTTGATTTCTCCTTCCTTAGTGAAAATAGTGTTCTTTCTGGCTCTGGATCAGATTGAAACTCTTTTGTACCACTACTTCTTGTCTTTGGCATGCAGCTTCCTAGAAAAACTCAAAAACCTCAAAAGAAATTTTGTTAGTAGTAAAAGTTCTTAAACAAAAATTAAAATTAAAGATAGAAAATAAGAGAAAATATTTTTAAAAAAAAAACGCAAGAACAAGAAAAATTTTTTTTTTATTTATGACGAAGAAAAACTTTTTTTTTAGAAAAAACACAAAAAAAAAATTTTTATGACGCAGAAACAAAAAAATTTTATGACGCAAAAATATTTTTTCTTTTTTTTTTGACGCAAAACACAAAACAATTTTTTTTTTTTCAAAAAGACGCAAACACAAAAATAAAAAACGCAAAAACAACAAAAAAAAAATTTTTAAGATTAAAAACGCAGACACACAGAAACTAAGAGAAAATTCGCGGGATTCGTCTTCAGATGAGTCTATTTTTCCTTCCCCTGGCAAAACCAGAAAAAGTTCCCTTCCCCGGCAACGGCGCCAAAATTTATGATCGGTCGTCAGCAATCATAAAAATAATTCCCCACAAAATCCTAACTATAGTAGATAGGGCAAGTAGGGGTCGATCCCACAGAGAAGGGTTTAGACTTTATCCTAAGATACAATCCTTAAAATATCTCAAAACAAAACACAGAAAACAGAGGTTGAAAGAAAACAATTAAACAGAAAACAATATACTAGAAAACAAAACAAAGCAAATTAAATCTAAGACTATAGCAGATAAGAAAGAAAACAATAATCAAAGTATACTTCTTCTCCAATGGTAGAAAACAATCAAATTGAATATGTGTCCTTGATTTAAAAGATGAATTCAGTATTAAATCATTGATGATAACTGGTCTAGGAAAACCTAACATGCTATTTAGATAAGATTACCGGTTAAGGCTTAAATTACCCCTATTGCTAACTTAACAAATCAATTACCGGTTAAGCCTTAAAGATTCGCCAAGCAACAAAGCATTTAAATCAACTATTTAATTAGTTCTTTCACACATGCTTAACAAATAAAACCATACAACAATCAGATAAAACCCGATCACTGGCTTGAGAAACTCATCGAAGCGAGGTTAGTCGTCAACGATTCGCTACCAAACAATCAGACTCGAGGGTTAACTGTACCGCCTGACTTAGCAATAGATCTCTCAAATTCTCAATTTATCGGCCGCATAACCAATAAAAATCAAGGTCATGGAATAAAACAGAGTTTAACATGCTATCTATCAAAAATAAAATACCAAATTATAAGTATAGAAATATCACCATATCAATCGATTGAATTCACCAAAAGATTAGAAGTATAAGAATTTAGCTACTCATGGATTTGGGAAAATCCATGAGCGGCATAAGAGTACTTACAGAACTAGAAGGGGCGAAAATCTCCTTGACAAAATAACTAGAGTTGCCGCACCTCCCTATGGCTATAGGGGTTGGCGGCACCCTTGCTTAAAACTAGAAAAATAAATCTAAAGAGAATTATGTGAAGGTATGTGAAGGTATGTGATCGGTCGTCAGCAAATCATAAAAATAAAATTCCCAACAAATTCCTAACTAAAGCAGATAGGGCAAGTACGGGTCGAACCCACAGAGAAATAGGTTATTAATCTTTTTCTTAAAACAATTAAACAAATTAAAGAGAATTTTTATAGTGAAATTAAACCTAATCAAACTAACAATTAAAATCAATCAAGAGAACAATCAAGAAAATTAAAGAAAACAATTAACAAGAAAGCAGTGACTAATTAAGAAAACAATTAATAAAAACCTCCAACATAGAATTAATATCCCTCTTGACAATTATAACATGGATCATTGATATCTAATAATTATGAAATCATAGAATAGCTTGTCGGAATTAAATCCTAAATCACCTTAATTAGGTAAGATTACTCGTCAAAGCTTAAATTACCCCTTTTTCCTCCTAACTAATCAATTAGCCGTCAAGCCTTAAAGATTTGCTAGGGATCAAAGCATTAAGAACTAGTAATTTATACAAACACAAAGAGCAATTTCTCACTCAAAGTTCCTTATCTCCCTTGCAAGGGACTTCCGTCCTCCCCCAATTGCTACAAACAACCAAGCCGGAACGTCAATCCTCGACTTGATCTAGCTAATGCTGACTTAATTTATCATGAAAGTGCCGGCTCAATCAATCAAAACAAGCAACATAGAATTAAAACAAAGATCAAAAGAATACTCTAACAATTATCATATAAAAGCACAAAATCTCACCAATATATATGTCAAGAGATCAATTAAATTCTACGTTGGAGTAAAGAAAAGGATTACTCACTCATGAATTGAGTGAGCATCCAAAGAATAAGAAGAAAAACTTATCTTATGGATGGGAAGAGAAGGGGGCGGCGGCACTAGGGCTTTTGTCCTCCAAAACTTCAACAATTCTACAAAATAATTTCTAGATCTACTTGTATGTGTGTATATTCTAAAAACCTAGACCTAAGGTGCCTATTTATAGTGGAAATAACCCTAGAAATTCCAATCCTAACTTGGAAAGAAGTCTAGGACGGTTTAAGGGTCTAACTTGGACTCCAAGTTAAATTAAAAGTCTTCCTAGAGTAGAATCCAAGTCAAAATAGGATCCTGAATTTTTGCTGAATTCGTGCAGTGACTTCGATGGCATTTTTGGGCTTGAAGATGGTAGAACTGGGTCTTGGACTTCAAAAGAAAGTTGTAGATCTCGGAGTCAGCTTTCCAACGAGTACTCATGGGCTTCAATCGGAGGTCTGAGTAGAAAGTTATGATTTTTCTACCAAAACTGCGCCTGAATCCTAATCCTATTAGGACTAGAATCAGGAATCTACGGGATTTGGATATTTCCTTGGATTTAGGAGTCATTAATTGGGATTTTAATTCCAATTAATATTTTATATGGGCTGAGTATTTTCCCACATAAATTATCCATAAATACCAAAGCTTGAGAATTTATCCATGACTTGTCTTCAATTAAAACTCCAATCTTCAATCCTTGCTTCTTGAAATAAATCTTCAATGGTCTTCAAGTCTCCAATTTATCTTCAAATGGTCTTCAAACACGAACTTCGAATCTCCAAACTTGAACTCAATCATATTCCCCCACACTTGAACTTTGCTAGTCCCTTAGCAAATCAATGTGTAAGTTAATTAAAAATCAATTTTTCTAAAGATCAGTTTGAACTCACACACTCATCAAAGAATCAATTCAATCATGAAATCAAAATAACAAAGAATAATAATAATACTAAATTCAAAAATCAAGACATAACAAGTATCATCATTCTTAAGTAGTCATAATCAAAGTAGTTTTAATCACTTACTATTTTTCACTTTCTATAACTACTTTCTATTTATGTTTTCCTCTCTTTCTCAATAACTCAAAAGATTGTAGTGCCATAGATATACATCAAGGGTCATTATGGGTTATAATAGATTTTCAAGGGTAATTATTTTTAGAAAATTGAGGTTACGAACCTCGAAGTGTTCATGATTTAGGGGTTACTAACTCCCTTTTGAGGCTACTAGCACTCTAGAAGGACTCCTTCTTTTATTTTTTAGAGGGACAATATTTCTGCAATTCCATGCCTCTTATCCCCTTTCCAAGGGTTACTAACTCCTTTTGTTTAAGAAAAGAGTGACAGCAATGGATTTTATTTTTTTAGTATGCAGAAATACCTCTTCTCCTCTTGTCATGAGAGCACTTCTTTTTATGAAAACAATTTTTTTTAATTACCCTTTTTTTATAAGTAGTCCCCCACACTTATTCTTGACATAAACCAATAACATACTTTCTTAATCATAATTTCAATCAAGATTGAACACAAGTTCTAGAAATAGATAATCATAGAAGCAATTAATAAATAAGATCATATCACAAACTTCAATTATACCTAATTCTAAGAAATCAAATAACATGCTATAACTAAATCAATAAATAAAACATTATTAAAATTATAAGCCTTCATCAATCATAATCAAATCAATTAATCAATTTATGCATGAAAAATTCAAAAAGTATTCAAAAATTTCGAGTTTTTGAAAAAAAAAATTTTTTATTTATTTTTTATTTTTTAATTCGAAAATCAATTTTAAAAATTGGGGAATAATCAATCCAAAAACAATCCAAAAACAAACAATTTTCTATCCTAAGTTCTCATGCAAATAGCATATGACTCAATCATTCAAGCAATAAACCTAAACCTATCAAGTAATCACCCCCCCCCCCCCCACACTTAAAATTCACATTGCCCTCAATGTAAAAGCAAACAATTCATGCAATATCTTTCCAAAAATAGAGAGTTAAGGCTCAAGAAAACATACCTGGTGGCTTGATGAAGATAATTACTCAAACATAAAGACAATAGAAAATTAAGGTGATAGAAAAAATAAAACTGGATAGATAGTTTATTAATAATACTTGAAAAATAAAGACATAAGATAAAGGAAAATTAAAATTAAAGCATAAACTAGATAACTAATGCATAAAAAAATAAATCTTAAAAACAAATAAGAAATTGAAATCTAAACCTAAATTGGTTTATGAATAGCCTTCTCCAATAAATTGAAGAGGTCATCCAAATTTCCAATTATGTTATTAAAATCATCTCTTAAGCTAGTAATTTGATCACTAATCTCGTTGCATCGAACAAGGAAAGGATGAAGCTCTTCCTCAGCCTCTTTTTCTTGGTTAACCTCTTCTTCCTCTTTATCACAAGAAGCATCACTTGACTCAGAATCAGAAGCAATAATCACAATCTTGTCCTCACCTAGATCATTCAATTGATCCTTAGTTTCCTTTAATGGTGACGGAGCTTTGAATTCTTCCACAGTAAAGACAGTTTCAATCGGCCTATTTGATGAAGAGGCATAATTTGGATCATGAGTTCTTTGAGGGAAAGGAGTACATCGCATAGGAGGTCTATAGGGTGGCCTATAGGGCTTAGTTTGGTATCCTCCCATCCGGGGCATGGAAAAGGGCCTATTCCAAGGTGCAACTTGTGGTCTTATCCTTCCATAAAAATTCCTTGGTCCTTGGGGATGGTGAAATCGATTCTCATAGGGATGAAACCGATTTCTGAACTTATGCTCAGCTCTAGCCTTTGATCTCATAACAGCTTCTTGAGACTTTTTAGCTTTTTCCAAGAGAAATTGGTAAATTTTTCTAGCTTTGAATCCGGGCTTGGTAGCAATATCTTCTTCAGGCAGAGAGGCAATCATGCTCAAAAGTTCATGGCAGTCTTGGCGCAGAAAACTTCCTTGAAATTTCT
>AWUE01024068.1:0-46957 GCA_001974825.2 Corchorus olitorius
ATTAAGCAAAGGAATATTTACCTCTAAATTTCGAAGTGAATTGAGTGGTTGTGCAAACCTTTGAGGAAACGGTGGTGGACCGTAAAATAGTCTTCATCTTCTTCATCCCTTCAAATCTTGATTTAGGTCGATAGGCTCTTGGTGATGAAGTGGATCGCTTCTTCTTGGGTTCGGCTGGAGTCTCCTCTTCTCTGGTTACTTGAATTTCAGGTACAGCAACTGGTGGTGGTTCGGTAGAGAAAGCAAGTGCTGGAGGTGGCGATATGGAAGGTGGAAGCGGAACATCCGGTGAGTTCATCTTTTGTTCATACCACTGTTGAGTTCCTTCGATTGAATTGACTCCATATCCTTGTGCATTGTTCAACCCATTTATGCGCTCATTCATACATACTTGAGGTATACATGAAGGTGGTTGCATAATCTTCGGTGAAAGCATAGTCATTAGGTTTGTAACCATCTTCACCAAATATCCTTGTTGAGCAGCCATCGAAGTCATAGTTGCTTCTAGGTTGTTCAATCGTTTATTCTCTTGCTTTGATGGCGTGGTTGACATGTTTTCCTTAGTGGTATTGAACTGGTATATGTTTTCAGCCATTGTGTTGAGCAGCTTCCTTGCTTCTTCAGGGGTTTTAAGTGTTAGGCTTCCTCCACTAGCAGCATCAACATAGGTTCGATCTTCATAGAGAAGTCCATCGTAAAAGTTCTGTATCAGCATTGCTTCACTTAGGTTGTGGTAAGGGCAACTTGCACAGATTTCGTTGTATCTCTCCCAGTATTGGTGCCACTTTTCTTCAGGTTGTGATTCTCCTCCGTACGTCAGCTCGCTTGGCCTCTGGAAAATATTTGTTCAGGAACACGGTCTCCATCTCCTTCCAAGAAGTTATGGATTTTGATGGCAGAATCAAGAACCAACTTCTTGCTTTTCCTTCCAATGTTAAAGGAAAGGTTCGAAGTTTCGCTTGTTCTTCAGGCATCCCAGTGATTGCAGCACACCTTATAAAGAAATTTTGTAAGTGCTCATGAGGATTTTCATGTGACTCTCCTTGAAAAATAGCAGCATGCGGATTACTCCAGGATTCAGCTTGTACGACAAATCCATGGCTGGATAGTCAATGCATAGTGGCGGCAATTCACAGTTGAAATTCAGCTCTCTTAACGAACGTTGTTGCTCCATTGGATTTTTCCTACAAATTAAAAGAAGATCAAGTGCAAATTAAAATAAAAAAATAAAGAAAAAGAAAAATAAAACGCAATTTCCCCGGTAACGGCGCCAAAATTTATGACCGGTCGTCAGCAAATCATAAAAATAAAATTCCCAACAAATTCCTAACTAAAGCAGATAGGGCAAGTAGGGGTCGAACCCACAGAGAAATAGGTTATTAATCTTTTTCTTAAAACAATTAAACAAATTAAAGAGAATTTTTATAGTGAAATTAAACCTAATCAAACTAACAATTAAAATCAATCAAGAGAACAATCAAGAAAATTAAAGAAAACAATTAACAAGAAAGCAGTGAATAATTAAGAAAACAATTAATAAAAACCTCCAACATATAATTAATATCCCTCTTGACAATTATAACATGGATCATTGATATCTAATAATTATGAAATCATAGAATAGCTTGTCGGAATTAAATCCTAAATCACCTTAATTAGGTAAGATTACTCGTCAAAGCTTAAAATACCCCTTTTTCCTCCTAACTAATCAATTAGTCGTCAAGTCTTAAAGATTTGCTAGGGATCAATACAAACACAAAGAGCAATTTCTCACTCAAAGTTCCTTATCTCCCTTGGAAGGGACTTCCGTCCTCCCCCAATTGCTACAAACAAGCAAGCCGGAACGTCAATCCTCGACTTGATCTAGCTAATGCTGACTTAATTTATCATGAAAGTGCCGGCTCAATCAATCAAAACAAGCAACATAGAATAAAACAGAGATCAAAAGAATACTCTAACAATTATCATATAAAAGCACAAAATCTCACCAATATATATGTAAAGAGATCAATTAAATTCTACATTGGAGTAAAGAAAATGATTACTCACTCATGAATTGAGTGAGCATCCAAAGAATAAGAAGAAAAACTTATCTTATGGATGGGAAGAGAAGGGGGCGGCGGCACTAGGGCTTTTGTCCTCCAAAACTTCAACAATTCTACAAAATAATTTCTAGATCTACTTGTATGTGTGTATATTCTAAAAACCTAGACCTAAGGTGCCTATTTATAGTGGAAATAACCCTAGGAATTCCAATCCTAACTTGGAAAGAAGTCTAGGACGGTTTAAGGGTCTAACTTGGACTCCAAGTTAAATTAAAAGTCTTCCTAGAGTAGAATCCAAGTCAAAATAGGATCCTGAATTTTTGCTGAATACGTGCAGTGACTTCGACGCCATTTTTGGGCTTGAAGATGGCAGAACTGGGTCTTGGACTTCAAAAGAAAGTTGTAGATCTCGGAGTCAGCTTTCCAACGAGTACTCATGGGCTTCAATTGGAGGTCTGAGCAGAAAGTTATTATTTTTCTACCAAAACTGCGCCTGAATCCTAATCCTGTTAGGACTAGAATCGGGAATCTACGGGATTTGGATATTTCCTTGGATTTAGGAGTCATTAATTGGGATTTTAATTCCAATTAATATTTTATATGGGCTGAGTATTTTCCCACATAAATTATCCATAAATACCAAAGCTTGAGAACTTATCCATGGCTTGTCTTCAATTAAAGCTCCAATCTTCAATCCTTGCTTCTTGAAATAATTCCTCAAAGTCTTCAAATCTCCAATTTAGTCTTCAATAAGTCTTCAAACACGAACTTCGAATCTCCAAATCTATGCTCAAAATTGCTTTGCTAAAATCTGTGTAAAAAGTCATCAAAATAGCTCCAAAAGAGGTGAAAAATAACAATTTCTCAATTTCTCATCACTTAAGAACTTAAAACACAATTATCATCAAATAGCATATAATTAAGCATAAATAGATCCAAAAACATAGTAAAATAGGCATAAAAATAGGGTTGTTTTTGGCTCAATCAGTATGGTATGTGATTTGTGTTACAAGAGGTGGCTATTTATAGTGGAAATAACCCTAGGAATTCCAATCCTAACTTGGAAAGGAGTCTAGGACGGTTTAGGGTCTAACTTGGAGTCCAAGTTAGATTAAAAGTCATCCTAGAGTAGAATCCAAGTTAAAATAGGATCCTGAAATTTTGCTGAATTCGTGCAGGAACTTCGACGAAATTTTTGGGCTTGAAAACGGCAGAACTGGGTCTTGGATTTCAAAAGAAAGTTGTAGATCTCGGAGTTATCTTTCCAACGAGTACTCATGGGCTTCAATCAAAGGTCTGAGCAGAAAGTTATGATTTTTCTACCGAAACTGCGCCTGAATCCTAATCCTGTTGGGACTAGAATCGGGAATCTACGGGATTTGGATATTTCCTTGGAATTAGGAGTCATTAATTGGGATTTTAATTCCAATTAATATCTTATATGGGCTGAGTATTTTCCCATATAAATTATCCATAAATACCAAAGCTTAAGGGTTTATCCATGGCTTGTCTTCAATTAAAGCTCCAATTCTTCAATTCTTCCTCTTGAAATAAATCTTCAAAGTCTTCAAATCTCCAAATAAGTCTTCAATGAGTCTTCAAACACGAACTTCGAATCTCCAAATCTATGCTCAAAATTGCTTTGCTCAAATCTGTGTAAAAAGTCATCAAAATAGCTCCTAAAGTAGTGAAAAATAACAATTTCTTAATTTCACATCACTTAAAGACTAAAAACACAAATATTAATAAAATAGCATATAATTAAGCATAAATGGGTCTAAAAACATAGTAAAATAGCCATAAAAATAGGGTCTAATTTAGCTCAATCAGCTGGATAACTTCCAAGCAATATTGTTTCTCTTTTGAGTGATTATGCAGATGTGTTTCCTGAGGAAATCCCTAGTGGATTGCCACCAATTAGAGGGATTGAACATCAAAATGATTTCATCCCTGGGGCACAAATACCTAATAGGTCAGCCTATAGGTCAAATCCTGAAGAAACAAAGGAGTTGGAGAGACAAGTTGGAGAGTTGCTTGAAAAAGGTTATGTGCGAGAAAGCCTTTCTCCATGTGTTGTTCATGTTTTGCTTGTTCCTAAAAAGGATGGAAGTTGGAGGATGTGTGTTGATTGTAGAGCTATCAACAACATAGCAGTTAAGTATTGTCACCCTATTTCTAGATTAGATGATATGTTAGATGAATTGCATGGTGCTTGTTTATTTTCTAAGATTGATCTTAAGAGTGGGTACCATCAAATTCGCATGAAAGAGAGTGATGAATGAAAAACTGCCTTTAAAACTAAGCTTGGATTGTATGAATGGTTAGTTATGCCTTTTGGATTGACTAATGCACCTAGTACTTTTATGAGGCTAATGAACCATGTTTTGAGAGCTTTTATGCAAATTTGTTGTTGTTTATTTTGATGATATACTTGTGTATAGTCGCACCTTAGAAGAACATGTTGAGCATTTGAGATGTGTGTTAGATGTACTTAGGGTTGAGAAATTGTATGCTAACCTTAAAAAGTGCACCTTTTGCACAAACAAGCTTGTTTTTCTTGGTTTTGTGGTTTCTGCGCAAGGTTTTGAAGTTGATGAAGAGAAGATCAAAGCCATCAAAGATTGGCCAACACCAACCAATGTTGGTCAAGTGTGATCATTCCATGGCTTGGCTGGATTTTATAGGAGGTTTGTTAAGAACTTTAGCACCTTGGCAGCACCTATTACAAGTGTGATGAAGAATAATGCACCATTCAAATGAGCTCCAAAACAATAAGAGGCGTTTGAGACATTAAAGACTAAGCTTTCTAATGCCCCATTTACTTGTTTTACCTAATTTTAATTCTACTTTTGAGATTGAATGTGATGCATTTGGTGTAGGCATTGTTCTGGACTACAAGCTAGATCTTCCTAATGAGTATGGTAATGTGAGTGCTACTTCTAATGTTGTTGATTTGTCTTTGTTCGATAATGATGCAGATTTGAGGACAAATCCTTTTCAACGAGGAAGGAATGATGCGCCAAGGGTTTATCATGGACTTGAAGATGACAATGGAGATCATGGAAATGATGAGCATGGAGTGCAAGGAAGCATGGAGAAGCATGAAGATGGAGATATCGTTGAGCATGTTTCAAGCACCAAGAAGATGCCATTTGATCCATTAAAGATGCCTATTGGTCCAATGACAAGAGCAAGAGCTAAAAGATTCAAGGATGCACTCTTGAGCCTTATTCGAACTCATCTTGAAGATATGAAGTCCATTGAAGTTCAATTGAAGACCTTTGAAGATGATTTGAATAAAGAAAAACTCATTAATTTGCTTGTTATTGAAACCTAAAAACAGGACAAGTCCTGCCCAGGACGTGGTCTGTTGAAAGAAGCAAGAATTTCAGAACAAGTCCTGCCCAGGACTTGGACAACTCCTACCTAGGACTTGTCGCGGGAAAACCTTATTTTTAAGTTTATTTTTTGTATTTCTTTTTCCTAGTTGGACTTGGATTAGGTTTTTCCTTGTCCTTATTTTATGTGTGTCGCCCATAGTGCTTTATTTTCTTATCCAGGTTGATCCCTATGCCTATATAAAGGCATCGACCCCCCCCCCTTTGTAAATCAAGTTAAGTTTTCAATAAAAGTTTAGGTTTATTCACCCAATTGATTATTTAGCTTCATTGTTCTAGTTTGAGCATACTTAGGGTTCTTCAATCTTGTAGAGTCCTAGCAAATAATTAGGTTGTGATTGCTTAATTGTTTGTGAATCTTGTGATCATAGATTGATAATTGCAGGTCTAATTATCCATCTAAAGGCGACGAACGAAGAAGAAGAGCTAGCTAGGGAAATCGATCTTCATCAATCTAGAAGTTGAAATTTCAAGTTGATCTTTGGAGGAATTCAAGGGTAGATTTGAATGCTAACACAACTAGATTCGTATCAGGAAGTAGTAACCCCAATTCATGAACACTTCAAAGGTTAGTAACCTTATTTTCTAAAACACAATTACCCTTAAAAATCTATTATAACCCACGAAAACCCTTGATTTTATTTTTCTTTGAGTAATGGAGATAAAGATGAATACACAAGCTTATGGTAAGAAGTAGTTATTGGATGTGAAGAATGAAGAATGATTAGAACTACTTTAATTATGGTTACTTAAGAATAAAGATGCTTGCTATTTCTTGATCTTTTGAATTGAGTTCTCTTATTATTCTTGGTTATTCTGATTCCATGATTACATTGATCCTTGATATGTGTATGCATTCAAAATTGATTTTTTGAAAGAATTGTTTTTAAACCTTTTAAACTTATGTTGTCTAAAAGTTTAAATGGCTTGTGTCACGTGCTAAGTGCCGTCGTACACCTACGAAAGTGAAATCTTTTATTTGCATTAGTTTAGGTTTAGTCTTAGTTTTTGTTTTCATAGCTTTTTATGCAGTAGTTTGCTAGGGACTAGCAAAGGTTTAGTGCGGGGGAAATTATGATCGAGCCAAAATTAACACTATTTTTATGATCAGTTTCCTATGCTTTTTGGTATTTTCATGTGTGATTTACCCCTATTTTACAAGTACTAGTCTTCACTTCCACGTGCGTTGCACGTGACCCATCGTGTTTAAATTAAAAGAAAATTAAAATAATAATTTAAATCATTTATAAGTAGAGTTGTCAAATCTGATTCAAACTCGATAATCCATTCAACCTAGCTGGCCCAATTTGACCAGAAAAAGTAAACGATCTGAAATTATCCTATGCAGACCCAACAAACCCGTACCCCGAATAATCAGAAAAGTTAACCCGAATGATCCAAGAATATTATAAATTAAAATTATGTTTTATTTAATAAAATCTCAATTGAATCGGAGTCCTATACCCGAAAAACCCAAAACCTGAATGACCCAGAAACCGAGTGACTTGAGGCCAAAACCCGAACCCGCCTGACCCTAGACCCAGCATACCCAAGACCCAAATAACCTGAACCTAGATGAGCCGAAACCCGAATGTCCCGAGAAAATTACCTGCCTCATTTGATATTTACCCAGATGACCCAAACCTGAAACCCGTCCAACCCGCCCAATTGACTCCTCTAACTTTATAAGTCAAATGAAATAATTGCATATTGCTCTTGTTTTTATTTTTAAAAACTTTATAAGTTTTGTTTTAATTAAATTAGTAAAATGGCAAAAATAAAATAGGTATAAAAATATTAGATTTAATAAGATAAAAATAGAGTTTTTAATTGAATAAAACTATAAAAATAGTAAACTGCTAAAAATAAAATAGTTATAAGGATATTAGACTTAATTAAATAAAAAATAGAGTTTTTAGTTGAGTAAAACTATAAAACTTTAAATAATAGCATTTAAGAAATATATTCGAAAAATAAGGGTATAATGGGCGATTCAAAAGTTTTACAGGTGATAGTATAGATTTGTGTTTTTAGGCCTTGAAGAAAAGAAAAGTGGAAACTTGTTGTTTTTCACTATTTTTGGAGCTAAATTGATGACTTTTGTCACAAATAACGACTTAGAAATTTTGAGTGAAGATTTGAAGATTCGAAGTTCGTGATTGAAGATTCATTGAAGATAATTTGAAGCGATGAAGATCATGGAAGAATTATTTCAAGGAGAAAGAATTGAGGATTGAGTTTAAATCGCGAAGGAATGAAGACATGCTATGAAGAAGCCTTGAAGACATGGAATTATGAATATTTTATATGGGATAATATTCAGCCCATATGAGTCCACAATTGGAGTCAAAATCCCAATTTGTGCCGCCCAAGCCCGAGGAAATATCCAATTCCAGCAAACCTTTCCTAGTTTGATTAGGATTCTGCACAGTCTCGGTAAAAAGGCCATAACTTTTTTACTCAAACCTCCAAAAAATGTGTATGAATATGCGTTGGAAAGAGGACTCCATGATCTACAACTTTGCTTTGAAGCTCAAAGCCCAGGTTTGCCATCTTCAAGCCCGAAATTTCTGTCAAAGTTGCTGCACGATTCCAGAATTTTCCTGAAGACCAAATTTTATTATGAGAAGACCTTTAATCCAACTTGGAGACCAAGTCAATACCCCTAAACCGCCCTAGGCTCTTTCACTATAAATACCCACCTTATGTTAGCCCTAGAGAACACAATCACACAATTCTAGATCTCTTTTTCTCTTCATCTTTTATTTTTCTCTAGTTTTTCTTCTAGTTTTTAGCTAGGGGTGTCGACACCCCTTCTTATTGAAGAGGGGTGTGATATTCCTAGGTTTGTCAAGGGGAGATTTCGGCCCTCAAGTCTGTAAGTTTTCTTATGCCTCTCATGGATTTGGATGAGTAGCTAAATTCTTAATACTTTTTATCCTTTGGTGATTTCAATCAAATAATTATGGTGAGATTTGTGTGCTTATAATTTGATACTTGTTCTTGAAAAATATGTTTGCTAATCTCTGCTTTATTTTATGATCTTGATATTTATTGATTAATGTGGCCACTAATGATGTAATTGGATAGATCTATAGTTAAATCAAACTTTCGGACGATCCACCCAAGTTTGATTGTGAGGTAACAATTGGGAGCGAACGATCCATTCCTTCCAAGGGATTAGAAAACCTTATTAATTTTTGATTAAGTTAATAAGTTTGGTTATAATTGCTATGCATGTGTGAAGTGTTGTTCTTAATGCTTTGTTCTTAAGTAATCTTTAAGCCCGATCCAGGAAATTGATTGCTGAAAGAATAAAAGGAATATTTTAAGCCTGATCCAGGAAATCTTATCTAATATACATGTTAGGAAATTATCTCTAGACCAATTATTTAACTAAGAATAAAATATTAAATTCATCTTTTAAATCAAGGATCCATAGCTAAATTGATTGATTTCTACCATTGGAAAAGAGGTATGCTTTCCTATTATTGTTTTCTTTATTAATTGTCATAGTTTAGATTTAATTAGTTTGCTTTATTTTTAGTTTAATTGATTTTCTTTATAATTGGTATTTTTAATCCATGTTTTTAAGTGATTCTTAGAGAGGATTTATCTTTGGATAAATCTATTCCCCTCCTCAGTGGGATTCGACCCCTACTTGCCCTATCTACTTAGTTAGGTTTTTGTGGGGATTATTTTGTGATTTGCTGACGACCGATCAGTTTTCCATGCTCTACCCAAATATGTGTCGTTTCCGATACCCATAATCGAGCAATGAACGAAAATATAACCGGTCTTCTCTGATGCACTTTCCCTTGCTTGTGCTATAATCACTGCAAATCTGCTGTCACCTTCCACATATAGTTACGAATTCTGCATGTAGCAAAACAAGTTTCCATTAATCAGAGGCTTTATATATATTTATATATATATATATATATACACATGGTGGCAAAACAAGTATCATTTCATGTTTACATACCAAATAAATGGATGTTCCACTTTCGAAGATGAAATCAACAGTGCCATAAATATAGCAATCCTTGAAGAAATGGTAGCCCCTATCGTCATACAAAGTATCCTGGTAACCAATGAACTTGCAGTTGTAGAAAGCCATCATTCTTCCAGAGATTCAAAGGGCAGCTGCTTGTGCTCCCTCCATTACTCCATCTGGCTTCGGAGCAGAATTCTAACGTACATCCCAAGAAATGTCAGAAAGTGTTGGACGAAATTCAACATATAGTAACTAGGAGTTAATGTCTTTCCACTATATTAATGTTAGAAGCTACAAAGTAATCAGACTCCACAATAAGAGTGGCGCTGTCCACGGTTCCATACTTCTTCGCTGTACCGCCCAAGGTTTCAAATAGTGGTCCGCTACCGCAATAGCGGCCGCTATTTTGCGGTAGCGGCAGCCTCCGCCACCGCTTTTCATCAAAAATCGGTTGGGCTTCCTTATCACGATCGTAGCGCCGTATTGCGGCCGTGAATAGCGGCCAATAGCGGTGATAGCGGTACGCTATTGCCGCTTTTCACCGTTTTTGCCATTCAAGGTTGAATCTAAAATGTAAAACACAATTGTTTGTCATCATATTCAGTCAAATTTCAGTGAATATAACTCAATACCAGAGTCTAAAATGGACAAAATTCTTGTAATTGTTGTATATGGGACTTCATAGAACAGAGAAGAGAGAAAGTTTGGCTAACAGCAACTCTTCTGACTGGTTTTGGAGAGCAGAGAGAGTCGAGACAGAGAAAAGAATAGAGGGGAGGAAGTTAGAGAAAACGGGGAAGAAATAGGGAAAGTCCTGGGTTTGTGGGGCTTTTTGCAATTTGTTTTTAAGCTTAAATTTCTCTAATTTGTTAAGCGGTAAATGTGGGAGGGATTTTTTTCAATTTTAAAAAGCATTCTTGGCTTGATTTTTGCTTGCAGATTCATAAGATCATAAGATAACTTTTTTTATCAGAAGATCATAAGATAACTCCACAATAGAAAACAAAATATTCTGTATTTATAATTTATTAAAGAGAAAGTAAATCTCAAATATTTATGTCAAATTTGTTTATAATAATCTTTCTCATACCAATGGAACTAATACGTATACCCCAAACTATTTCAAGAATTAGAAAAATTAACATATTTATGATTATAATTATAAGCAATGCATTTTAATGTAAGTAATGCATTTTAATGTAAGTTAGGTAAAATTGTTAATGATTCACGAACGCAATGAGCGCAATAACCGTGAAGGCATCGGATATATCCACAACTTATCGTGACCGAAAATGCGGCCGCCGCTACCGCAATTTGAAGCCCTCCGCCGAATGTTATGTTCGGAATGGCGTCAGCATCTCCTAACAATGTAATGAATGGCTTCATTCGATCGATTTTGACCTTCTCTTTGTAAACTCCAGGTCCAATTGATATAATGACACGTTTGGTGTTCCCAGGCGGAACGCTGGTAATGGCTTTGGTTATGGTATCGAAGTCCCCACTGCCATATTTCTTCACCTTAATGATTTGAGGTTCTGCCTCAGCTGTGGCAAGTTCAGGGTCTAGCGAGTCCTTTCTCGCTGAAAGTGGCTTGATTGTGGAGCTGAACCAAGAATTCAATTGGGATTTGCTCGCAGGTATCGTTTGCGAAAGAACAAAGCAAGGAGGAGAATGGTGCAGATTACTGCACCAACTTCAAATTTGACGTTTCCAATTCTTTTTCCTATCATATTTTTAAGTTTCTGATTGATTTCCCAAGAATTTTTGGGAATGCCATCAATAAAAGAGGCAAAGTCAATGAATTTGGTAACTGGATTAAGGGTTCTTGGAAGTGGAATATTGAGCTTAGAAGGCCACCTTTTGACTGGGAAAGACAGCAGTGGGATGAATTTAATGAGGTCTTGAACAATTTTGTCATGCTCGCTGATTGGGTTGACAAACTTATATGGAAATCCAATCTAAGTGGTGTTTATTCTTCAGCTTCTTTTTGCAGATTGAATATGTCTTTATCTAATGAGATCACGGTGGAATGGAAGTTGATATGGGCAGGCCTTGCTCCACCGAAAGTGGAATTTCTTGTTTGGCAAATTGTGAAAAAGAAAATGGTTGTTAAAGAAGAACTCCTTAGGAGAGGTGTCATATTCAAATTGATGATGCGAAATGTCCTTTTTGAAAAAAAGAATTGGAATCAGTGAACCACCTTTTCTTTACCTGTTTATTCTCTTGGTTTATATGGATGAGTTGCTGCAGGATATGGCAGGTTCAATTGGTGATGCCTAAAGAGTCGAAAGAGTTTTTTCTTGCATGGCAACTGGCTGATGTGAAGAAAGAAAGCGCCAAGGCATGGAGAATGCTATTTTTTGTTACAGTCTGGTCAATATGGTTGTTTAGAAATAAGGTGGTGTTTAATGGTAAGTGATACGAATCTAGTTGTTTTAAGATTCAAATCCACCCTTGTGACCCGCCAAGAATCAACTTGAACAACTTTCAACTTCTAGATGTGTATGTCGACAATCTCACCCAAGCAATCTTCTTCTTTCGTCGGCCTTAGACCTCCAATTAGATCTGCAATTGAACACCTAAGATCACAAGATTCACAAGCAATCAAGTATCATAACTTAATTGTTTGCTAGGACTCTACAAGATTGAAGAACCCTAAGTTTTGCTCAAACTAGAACAAAGAAGCTAAGATAATCAATTTGGGTAAAAACCTCAATTTTATTAATCAACTCAACTTATGTTTACAAGAGGGGTTTGGTGCCTTTATATAGGCATAGGGTGATGCCCTAGATCTAGAAAAATAACCTAATTTTCGTCCAACTATATGGCCTAGGGTAAAACTAGTCCAAACCCAACTAGGAAAAGGAAATAAAGACATAATTAAACAAGGATTGGACTTAGTCAAACAAGACCCAACCCAAATAACATCCAAACTTAAAAATAAGCTAATTAAAGATAGAATAAAACCCACAATGGCCAAATTACAACTCTAATGACCTAGTGCTCATCGATTTCAAGAAGAATGCACAACTTGGAATCGATAGGAATATTCCTTTGTTGATGATCTCCAATGGGCTTCAAATGATCTCCGATGGCTTTAAACTCTTCAAGATGAACTCTAATGAGATCAAACAAAGCTTCCTTGAACCTTTTAGCTCTTGCCCTTGTCATTGGGCCTAATGGCATGTTCAATGGATCAAATGTCATCTTAGGCAACTCCGATAAGCTTGAAACTTCTTCCTTAGCATCTTCAAGCTTCTCCAAGCCTCCTTGCCGCATATGCACATCCCCTCCATGATCTTCATTGTGCTCTTCAAGACCATAATGAGTCCTTAGCACATCAGTAAGGCCCTTGATGTTTTGGAGTAGTTCAACACTATTAAGTTACGGTTAGCGTGGTGGATTAAAGCCAAATGGCTTAAATTAGATCTTCAAATTCTTAATATGTATAGACAGCCCAATTATGTTATGATTGGAAACTCAAACAGGGGAAATGTTAGACAAGTTGTTTGGACTAAACCACCTAATGGTTTTCTGAAATTCAATGTTGACGGCGCCGCTAGAGGTAATCCAGGAGCTGCTGCCATTAGAGGATTGTTAAGAGATGAGGAGGGGAAAGTTTTGTTGGAGTTTTCGAAATCAATAGTAACTTGTGATGCTAATGAGGTTGAGCTATTGGCTATCAAAGAGGCAGTAATCACCTATGGCGCAACAAGATGGGCTCAATCATATGGCCTGATTGTCGAAGGCGATTCAAGTAATGCTGTCAAGTGGGTGTCGAATCCTGCACCTTCTATGGAGATTGAGGAAATGGGTTGCAATAATTACAGCTGTGAAGAGCAGGTTGCTCAGCTTCCACATTCAGCATACTCTTAGAGGCGCGAATGGGGAAGCCGATAGCTTAGCAAAGACTGGAGTGGATAGAGTTGAGCCTTTAATTAATATATGTTTGCTTAGTTGTGTATCGCCCTGTGCTTCTTTGTACTCTTCTTTCGCTTCTATTTTATTAATAAAGCGATTTGCATTTCAAAAAAAAAGTTTCTGATTGATGCTTTTGGGAGCTGAAAGAGTTTCAATTTATAGGATATTTTTGGTCGGGAAAATACTATATATAGGAAAAGTAAGTATTTCTTGATTTGGATGGTTTTTCGCTTGGCCTTGTCTTCCATTTGTGGTTTCCATGTATGGTTTTTCGCTTGGCCTTGTCTTCCATTTGTGGTTGCCATGTACTTCATATGTATACCAAATATGGGAACCAACCATTTGCTTTAATAAAAAACCAAACTACAAGTCAATTTCTTGACAACATCTAACAGTTGAATTTCTTGCATGGAAACGGACTTCAACTTTCAAAACTAGGATGATTAATTTGGGTTTAATTACTTCGGGCCAAATCGTGTTGTATTATAAAAACAAACTCTAATATTTTCACCTATAAGACACATTATTTATATATAATCAGGCCGAATGGTCTTCAATATCTGGAACAACGTTACCTTCCCTTGATTTCTTGACAATTCCCACATCATCTATCTCCATATCTCCCGCACTTGAGACCTGTTTCTTACCATCCTTGAAATTAGTTTGAGGACCCAGTACATCAAAAGAATATTTAGAGCTTACTCGTACCACCTTCTTCCACTTCTTTTTAGTCTTTGCAGGAGTAGAAGAATTTTCCCCAAATACAAAAGGAGAAGTAGCAGCTAACTCTTTAAGTAAGTCATGGACCTTTGTACTAGCCGCAGCCTGAAGTTGTTTGTAGCCCAAATCCCCTTCATTATTAGTGTGCAGGCCTAGAGGCCGCCCCTGTGCTGCAACATTTGTTATTCCCAAGCCCAATAGAGATGGCCCAATACCTGGAATTGTAGTCCTTTCCAATCTAGGCCTAGAAGGCTCTCCTTGGCCTTCCACGATATCAGCCTGTGTAATCCCGAATCATGCAGCAGTTAATTTGGCATCCCCATCACGTGCTCCGTTGAATCCCGAAACCACTTTTACTAATTCAACAGAAACATGCTCATCTGAATCATCCTCAACAGCTTTCGTTCCGTAATTTTTGGACCCCTCTTCCGCATTTGCTCCGATCTTAATGCCTGCCCCAACAACTGCCCTATCGGAAAAATACCTAGCCGGAGCTAAGTTCCGGCTATTTTGCAGCCATGCTGGTCCCTTCCCAGTAATTCGCCTTCACTCCATCGCAGCATTCCCATAAACCGATCGTGATTGATTTCCCGAGCTCCGATTGACTGAACCAGCACGAAATTGCAAATTTCTAGTTATCGGAAAGAAATCAGAGTCACCAACCTGTTTGCTCCTAGCAACAAGCGGGAGGAATGAAGTCCTAGCATCTCCCTTCAACGCTGATGAGTCCTCCTTCTTGTCACATGGCTTCCTTTCATCTTCAATAGCCCGCCGTGCTGCCCTGCTTTGCACCAATAAGCTATCCACATGATTTCAGAATTTGCTTCTATTATCTTTGGACATTGCCGAACCTATCTGAGCTGAATCCATTGAAGCAAGCTTCCCATAACCACCCAAACGACCACCTTTCTGCACAGTAGGTGAATCAGCTTTCAAATTTGGAGAAAACCTGCGATCAACAAACCCCTGGACCTTCATCTCTGCCACCGCTATCGGGCAATCCAGCTTTGTGTGATCAATCATCCCGCAAACCCAACAATAATCGGGTTATCGCTCATATCGGAAAGTCACATCTAGATCCCCACCTGGAGTAGTGAGAGTTGTCCCCTCCTGCAATGGTTTGGTAACATCGATCTCCACTCGAACCTTCAGATACCAATCCATACTTGGATCAACCTCCAAAACATCCCCCATCACTTCACCCACCGCCAAACCAATATTATTAATCGATTCATTAATTGATGCGCAAAGAATGATCAACAAATATTATTAATCGATTCATCATTAGCTTTCCCAATTTTTTATCACTTGTTAGAAATTTAGGATACATTATATATATATATTTGAAATCAATGATACATCATATATGTCATATGTATCGGTTCCACCACTTTACATATAACACGTATTTTTAGAAACACGATACTTATCCATAATTGACATTACATTGCATCTAGGTCATAGTAAATAAATTGTAAATTTTGAAAATTTAATTTATGGCGTATAGTTTTTCATATGAATATGTTTTTTTAGCACCATTCATATGAATATGTTTAAAAGGTAAATTATTAAATTACACATAAAATTTGAAAAGGTAAATGATCCGGGGAAAAAAAGGGGTAAATGATCTAGCCAAAACTCAGGTCGAACTCGAACCTGAATTAATCTGACCCGAAACCAAATTAACTTGACCTGAAATTGACCCCAATCTGAATCAATCTGATCCAAATTTAACTCGAACCCAACCTGATCCACCTGTTTGCCACCTTTAGGTGCAACCCAATTTCCATTTAGTTATTTGATATGTTTAACAATTAAAAAAAAACCATAATTTCCTACAAGAGAAGTAGCTTTCTCTTACAGTTTTTATTTCAAAAAAAAATTTCTAAACTATCAATTTGATATATACAAGCAAGAAAAAGGCTTGAAGTATCAGATTAGGTATAACTATAACAAATAGAGCAACTTTACCAACGAAGGGTTGGATCGAGTGATTAGCAGCTCGTCTAAGCTTAAGCAGGTCTTAGCTTCGCAACCTTGCGTACGCACCCGCTTTCGTTGATAGTTTCACCCACTAAACCTAGGTGCACGATGCAAGTTAAATTCGGGTTAATCAAAACAAAACTCTAAATACCCTTGAAGTATCAGATTAGGTATAACAAATAGAGTAACTTTATCAACGTGGGTTGAATCTAGTGGTTAGCATCTTGTTTAAATTTAAGCAGGTCTTAGTTTCGCCACTTTGCGTACACAACCACTTTCATTGATAGACTCACCCATCAAATCCAGATGCGCGACGCGAGTTGATATAGGATTAATCAAAACAAATCTCTAAATACCAGGTAGAATAGCGGGTGGGATTAAAAAAAAAAAAAAAAAAAAACTTTAGTGATGCAAAGATTTTATGAACAAAGTAATAAGATACTATACTTTGTATCAATCAAGATAACATTTCCAGCACCAATTCTTCAGTCTACGGCTAAAAGAATTGGTTATAGATGAAAATAAAGGTTGATTTACTTGGCAGTGGAAGAAAATCTCAATGCATTAAGAAATTTACTCGTTCGAACAGTAGAAATTCAGAATTTCCAACTTTCCAAATTCCAAGCAAAATAAAGCTATCTTCGTGCTTGGAAAGCAAGTTTACCAAAGATTTCTTATTTGGTAAATAAACTACATAAACTAACTTATTTTGGTTTGGTTTTTTATATATCAGCCACCATGCCAAGAGGGGAAGTGAACGCCCTAAGATCAACTCAACCAATTAAAATCTACAAAGTTAAAAGATTTGGTTATTATACTTCCTATAAAAAGAAAGAAAGAAAAGAAAACTATTTTCTAAATTTTACTATACTTGTCTCAACTCTCAAGTTTATCCCTTTAAAAAAAAAAAAAAAAAAAACTATCTTCTAAATTTTACGATACTTCTGATCTCAACTCTTAAGTTTATTCCTTCTACTACACCAATCAGAAGGGTGAAACTGACACCAATATGAAAGGAAGATAATGACGCATATTTGTAAAATTGTTTAGTATGAATAGACCTGTTCATGGTCGGGTTCGGGCCGGGCTGGGCCTAGCCTTGAGATTAAGGCCATTAGTGTTGCCCAAATTAAGCTCGGTCCATTTATAAAACGGACCTCAAATTTTTGTCCAAGCCCGGCCCATTTATCAAATACTTAGACCAAGACCCGTCAAAAGCCCATCTAATATTTTTTTTAAATAATTATTTTAAGAATTAAATATACTAATTAATCATATAAATATAATTATGAATATAAAATATGATATATACTACCTATAATATACTATTCTTATTGATAATAAGATTTTCTACATATATTATTCATCTTTTTTTCGTATTTAAGATACGGTGTACATATAAATTATATTAAATATATATTATATATCAACAAATAAAAAAACATATTACTTTAATCGGGCCTGGCCCAGACCGGGCTTGCGCTTTTGCTCTTATACCCAAGCCCGACCCATTTAATAAATGGGCTTGATATTTTTGTCCAAGCCCATCCAATGAGTTTAAAATTCTTGTCCAAGCCCTTTAAAATATCGGGCGGGCTTACGGACTTGGGTCAGTAGCCCGGCCCTTGAACAGCTCTAAGTATGAAGTAGATCTTCCATTTATATCGTGAGGGTTTCCATGAGGTGGCAACCCTGAGAAGTGAGAACATTTCCATCACATAACTGAAAGCTCCAATTAACTCCTCTAGTATTGGCATTTGCTTTTGATCACCAAAATTCAGGTTAATGTTCCCACCTAATCTTATTCCAGCTCTTAAATCCATTAGGGTTAACGTCTTCTCCCTGCTTGTTTTGAGATGGTTGTCCCTGCAGGTATGCACTTCCCACCATATCTTGAAGCATGCTCCCAAAATCAGAAGGAAGCGCACTAGGGTCAAATGGCATAGTAAATGAAGATGATGAACCATGACCCCTTGACCCAGTTGAAATGTTGAATGGTTAGTAGATCCCTGATTATTGTGACTGGAACTAACTAGCATTCTGTTACATGAAATAAAAGATGGACAGAAAATCAGATGTAGGTAACAGTAAATCTAAAAAGAGAAAAAAAAGAAAAAAAAGGGGCATTAATAATCTGAAGGGAGAGAATGACAATGTGATTTCTTCTAGAGAGGAAAAGACTCATGCATTCCATAAAACTAGAAATCATTTCATAGTAACATTCAGATAGCAATAGTTGAGAGAACTAAAAAGCAAACAAATAGGATCCCATATTTCATGTAGAACATTCGAGACGAACACGCCCTCACTTTTTGATGCAAATTTGTAAACTGGTGGTAAACTGATAATGGCTATTATTGTCACGGTAATTCTTATGGATATAATTGTTGTTATTAGACATCTATAATCACATTTCAGTAAAAGACTAATAGTGAGCCTTACCTGATCCCACTCTGCCCTCTGCTGCTCAGCTACCTGAAGATCACAATGAAAAATGTCAATACAACACTACCTCAATAGCAATGCAAGAAAAAGGAAGATCAAAACCAACCTGAATATTTTCTTTCACAGATTCATTGTTTGGATTCAACTGCAAGGCTGCATAGTTAAATTAAAAGAAGTTAGGAACTAGCTCGCTTGATATCATATGGAACCCACGCCTGTTACTAATATGGTGAATGAAAATAAAAAGACTTTAAGAAAATGAAAGAGTTGTCTTTAAGTGGGAATGTAAGATAATTAACACTAAATCTCAGCAAACTCAAATAAATACTCAAATGATATCCTAGATTAGGAAGTGTCCGTGAATATAGATGAACAGTAAACATGATAAACTGAATATGGCTAAAACTCTATGCAAATATATGTCAACTTTGAATAAATAATCAAACATTAGCTTTTATGGTGTAAGATCCGAAATCAATTGACTAACTTCTAAAAGGACAAACTAGTTATTGATGCGCCAAGGACTTATCAAGGACATCAAGAGGACTATGGAGATCATGGAGATCAGGATGAGCATAGAGTGCAAGGAAGCATGGAGAAGCATGAAGATCATGGAGATTGCGCACAACATGTTTTAAGAACCAAGGAGTTGCCAAAGATGCCATTTGATCCATTGAAGATGCCATTAGGTCCAATGACAAGAGCAAGAGCCAAAAGATTCAAGGATGCATTAATGGGTCTTGTTCGAACTCATCTTGAAGACTTGAAGGTCATCGGAGTTCATTTGAAGAGCTTTGATGATGATTTGGGCAAGAATATTCCCATCGATTCCAAGCTTCTCACTTTGCTTGCAATCGATGGTTGATGGAGCTTTATTGTGTAATTAGGCCATTCATGGGCTTATTTTATCTTAGATTAGTTTATTTTTATGTTTAGATGACAATTGGATTGGGCCTTGTTTGACTAAGTCCAATCCCTTTTTCCTTGTTATTTATTTTTCATAGTTTGACTTGGAATTAGGCTATTTCCTAGTCTTTTCCTATGTGTGCCGCCCAAGCATATTGTAAACCGCCTAGGGCTTTATTTGAGGAGGTTTAGGTCGACTTCTATGCCTATATAAAGGCACCAAACCCCTCTTTTGTATTTAAGTTAAGTTTATCAATCAAAGAGAGTTTTCTTTTTGAAAATTTAGCTTCATTGTTCTAGTTTGAGCAAGCTTAGGGTTCTTCAATCTTGTAGAGTCCTAGCAAGCAATTAGATAGTGATTATCTAGTTGTGTTTCTTGTGACCTTACGTTGACAATTGCAGGTCTAATTGTTCATCTAGTCCGACAGAAGAAGATCTAATCTTTGTGAAGAGTTCAAGTCGACAAGAACTAAAAGTTGAAGTTGTCAAGTTGATCTTTGGAGGTTTTTCAAGGATAGATTTGAATCTAAAACAACTAGATTCGCATCAATTAATATTCAGAGCATAGGTTATCATCTTCAATCGGTAAATCTATCCTTCTATTCATTATTCATCATCGTTTTCATCCACCAAATCTTATTTTCTTTTTCCAAAAATTGCAAAAACTTGTGAATTTTTTTCCCGATTCATTATAAATCCAATTGCTTTGAAATTTCAGATTTGGAGTCCTCATACATCAGGGTTTAATCAAAAAAATATTTAAAATAAAAAATAAAAAAAAATTTCGCCCAGAAACTTGTGATTTTTGTTCTGGATTCGTTCTTGGTCGGAAAGGGCTGAAAGTTGAGCTTTAGTGTTTATTCATAGTGATATTTCTGGGAAAAATATTGAAAAATTCAAAAAAAAAAATCAATTTGATTCATCGAAAGTTTCAGGGGGTGTTTTAGGGTTCTTGATTTGTTCTTTTGAGCTAATTTGTGCAATTAACCCTATTTGGAGTTCTTTGCTGAAATTGATTGTTTATTTGAGTATCTTGGGTTGCTTTTGCGGTAATTTAAGGATTAATTTGAAGAATTTCAGGTTGGAACCCTATTGGATTCAAGTGGTACAAAATAGGATTTAAGTGGTACTAGAGTTCTTGATTGTTGAAATTGGATATTGTTTTTTGTGTTGTTTTGTGATTTTTGCAGCAAGTTTGAACTACTCACATCGACACAAGGAGCTATAAAGTGGTTTGGTTTGGTTTAAGATCACTTACCTTTTGATTCACTCTAGTTTTGCTACTAATTGTTTGTTCCTCAAGTAGGTCACGAGAAGAAATAAGTTGCCCTTACAACTTGCTCTTATTAGGCCTATTGAAGCTAAGAAAAAGGCAAATTGTGTGAGATCATCAAGAGAGTAGTGGGCTGCCAACCCTTAGGATTGTGTGCAAACACCAGGGCACAACAAGGTATACACACACACACACTTGTGAGGAATTTTTATTACTAACTTTTCTCTTTGTGTAGGTACAATGGGAGACAAACAAGAAAAGCAAAATCAAGCCAATGACTTGGCTACTATGATACAAACCATGATGCAAAGAATGGATGCCTTAACCAATGAAATTCAACAATTAAGGCAAGAGAGGGCTAATCAAGCTCAATTACCACCACCACCAAGGGGAGGCGATTTTGTAGATGAAGTTAGAGAGCCTCAAATTCAAAAGCAAGTTGGTAGAAGAGATCCAATTGAGAGATTAAGGGAGCAAGAGGCTGGAGGACAAGCTTATTTGGATAATTTGAGGCCTGGAAGGGTGGTTGATAGAGAAGAGGCTAAGGACAACATCAAGTACACAATTCCTAAGTTTAATGGGAGAGGGACTCCAGAAGATTACTTGGATTGGGAGTCAAAATTGGACATGTACTTTGATTTTCATCCCTATGCCGAATCCAAAAAGGTACAAATTGTTATCCTTGAGTTTGTTGAGAATGTTTTGAATTGGTATAATCAATTGGTGCAGGCTAGGAGGAGAAATAGGGAGAGACCAATTGATACATGGGGCGAATTAAAAAGTGCTATGAGGAGGAGATTTGTGCCTAGCTACTACATCAAATCTCTTTATCAAAGGTTGCAACCATTGAGACAAGGGTCAAAGAGTGTTGATGAGTACTATTCGGAGATGATGTTGTTGATGTCTAGGGTTGAAGTTGAAGAAGTTCCACAAGCAACTATGGCTAGGTTCCTCGCGGGCTTGAATAGAGAAACTCATGATATTGTGGAGATGCAACAACACTATGACTTAGAGGAGATGTTGCAACATGCCTTGAAGGTCGAGGGTCAAGTTAAGAGGAATAGTATGGCCAAAAGGGGATTCACATCATCAACTAGCTCTTGGAAAACTCCTTACAAGAAAGAAGAGAAAACACCAATCAAGGAGAAGGAGGTATCGCCAAAAGCTTTTGTAAGTGCCAAAACCGATTCTAAATCTTCATCTAGTTCTTCTTCTAAATCTCACATTAAGTGTTTTAAGTGTCAAGGATTTGGTCACTATGCAAAGGATTGTGTCAACAAGAAGGTGTTGCACTTTAATTATCATGGTGAACTTGTGAGTGAAGATGAAGAATAAAACTTAGGTTCTAGTGGAGATGGAGATGATGAAAGGGAAGATGTGGCGACAAGTGATGATGATGATGAGTTACCACCACTTAAGAGTTTGGTTGCTATGAGGGCTTTGAGTGCATATGTTAAAGACGATGTACAAAACCAAAGGGAGAACTTGTTTCATACTAGGTGTTATGCGAATGGGAAGCCTAGTAGTGTGATTATTGATGGTGGGAGTTGTACAAACATAGCTAGTGTTTATTTGGTGAAGGAGTTGCAATTACCCACTACCAAACATTCAAAACCCTATAGCTTAGGTTGGTTCAATGATAGAGAAGAAATTAGGGTTAACAAACAAGTTTTAGTTTCTCTTTCTTTGGGCAGGTACAAAGAGGATGTTTTGTGTGATGTTTTGCCAATGCAAGCATGTCATCTACTACTTGGTCGACCATGGCAATATGACAACAAAGTGAAGCATGATGGTGAGACCAACAAGTACTCTTTTATGTGTGGTAAGCATTCTATTACTTTAGTTCCTTTATCACCTCAAGAAGTTTTAAAAGATCAATTGAAATTGAAAGAGGATTTTGCTAGATTAGAGGCTGAATTTAGGGCTAAAGAAAGGATTAAAACAAACCCTAAATTGCATGATGTTGAAAACGCAAAAGGGGTTGTTTTAGTTGATAGTTCGAAGAAAGTTGTTAAAGAATGCATGTTAGTTACTAAAAGTGAGATTAAGAATGCTTTGAAAGATAATTCTGTTTTGATCTTACTTTTGCTTAAAAATACACTTGTGAGTACTAACAACTTGGCTGGAAAACTTCCAAGCAACATTGTTTCTCTTTTGAGTGATTGTGTAGATGTGTTTCCTGAGGATATTCCAAGTGGATTGCCACCAATTAGAGGGATTGAACATCAAATTGACTTCATCCCTGTGGCGCAAATTCCAAATAGGCCAGCTTATAGGACTAATCCTGAAGAGACAAAGGAGTTGGAGAAAAAGTTGGTGAGTTGCTTCAAAAAGGGTATGTGCATGAAAGCCTCTCTCCATGTGTAGTTCCTGTTTTGCTTGTTCCTAAGAAGGATGGAACTTGGAGAATGTGTGTTGATTGTAGGGCCATAAACAACATAACAGTTAAGTATCATCACCCTATTCCTAGATTAGATGATATGCTTGATGAATTGCATGGTGCTTGCTTATTTTCTAAGATTGATCTTAAGAGTGGGTATCATCAAATTCGCATGAAAGAGGGTGATGAATGGAAAACTGCCTTTAAAACTAAGTTAGGATTGTATCAATGGTTAGTTATGCCTTTTGGATTGACTAATGCACCTAGTACTTTTATGAACCTAATGAACCATGTTTTGAGAGCTTTTATTGGCAAGTTTGTTGTTGTTTATTTTGATGATATACTTGTGTATAGTCGTAGCCTAGAAGAACATTTTGAGCATTTGAGATGTGTTTTAGATGTACTTATGGTTGAAAAGTTGTATGCTAACATTAAGAAGTGCACCTTTTGCACAAACAAGCTTGTTTTTCTTGGTTTTGTGATCTCTGCGCAAGGTATAGAGGTTGATGAAGAGAAGATCAAAGCAATCAAAGATTGACCAACACCCACCAACGTTGGTCAAGTGAGATCATTCCATGGCTTGGCTGGATTCTATAGGAGGTTTGTTAAGGACTTTAGCACTTTGGCAGCACCTATAACAAGTGTGATGAAGAAAGATGCACCATTCAAGTGGGGAAAAGAACAACAAGAAGCATTTGAGACCTTAAAAGAAAAGCTTACTAATGCTCCTTTGCTTGTTTTGCCTAACTTTAACAATACTTTTGAGATTGAATGTGATGCATCAGGTATAGGAATTGGAGCAGTTTTGATACAAGGAGGGAAGCCCGTGGCATATTTTAGTGAGAAATTGAATGGGGCTGCATTGAACTATCCAACCTATGACAAAGAGTTGTATGCTTTGTGAGAGCATTACAAACGTGGCAGCATTATTTGTGGCCTAAGGAGTTTGTGATTCACAACGATCATGAAAGCTTAAAGTATTTGAAAGGCCAACAAAAGTTGAACAAACGGCATGCTAAGTGGGTTGAATTCATTGAGAGTTTTCCTTATATGGTGCGATATAAGCAAGGTAAGGAGAATGTTGTGGATGATGCTTTGTCAAGGAGGTATGTGTTACTTTCCATGCTTGATTCTAAGTTTCTTGGATTTGAGTTTATTAAGGAATTGTATGCTAGTGATACTTATTTTGGTGATATCTTTAAAGCATGTGAAAATTCTGGTTTTGGAAAGTATTATAAGCATGATGGATTTTTGTTTAAAGAATCTAGATTATGTGTTCCTTCTAGTTCTTTGCGTTTTGTGCTTATAAGGGAATCGCATGAAGGGGGATTAATGGGTCACTTTGGAGTTGATAGAACATATGAGATATTGCATGAACACTTCTTTTGGCCCAAGATGTGATATGATGTAGGAAAGCATGTTTCTAGTTGTATTGTTTGTTTGCAAGCTAAATCTACATCTAAACCTCATGGATTGTATACTCCTTTGCCTATTCCTCATGAACCATGGAAACATGTTAGCATGGATTTTGTGTTAGGTTTGCCTCGTTCTAGGAGAGGTAAAGATTCTATCTTTGTTGTGGTTGATAGGTTTTCTAAGATGGCACACTTTATTGCATGTTATAAAACTGATGATGCCATTAATGTAGCTAACTTGTTCTTTAGGGAAATTGTTATATTGCATGGAATGCCTGGAACCATTATTTCTGATAGAGATGCTAAGTTCTTAAGTCACTTTTGGAGAACTTTATGGGCTAAGTTAGGTACTAAGTTGTTGTTTTCAACTACTTGTCATCCTCAAACTGATGGTCAAACTGAAGTTGTTAATAGGACTTTATCTACCTTACTTAGAGCTTTGATTAAATAGAACTTAAGAACTTGGGAAGAGTGTTTACCTCATGTTGAATTTGCATACAATAGAAGCATACATAGTACTACAGGTTATACATACATGAAATTGTGTATGGCTTTAATCCTTTAACTCCTTTGGATTTGATGAGTTTACCTTTGAGTGTGCAAGTTGACATGGATGGTGCAAGAAAGGCTGATTATGTTAGGGAACTTCATGAGAAGGTTAGAGCAAACATTGAAAAGAATACTCAACACTACATGAAGATAGCTAACAAGGGGTTCAAAGAGGTCATCTTTGAGTCTGGAGATTGGGTTTGGTTGCATCTAAGGAAGGAGAGATTTCCTGAGAAAAGGAAATCCAAGCTTTTTACCCGTGGAGATGGTCCATTCCAAGTGTTGGAGAGGATCAACAACAATGCCTACAAGCTAGATCTTCTTAGTGAGTATGGTAATATTAGTGCTACCTTTAATGTTTCTGATTTGTCTTTGTTTGATAATGATTCAGATTTGAGGACAAATCCTTTTCAACGGGGAGGGAATGATGGACCAAGGGCTTATCAAGAACATCAAGAGGACTATGGAGATCATGGAGAGGATCAACATAGAGTGCAAGGAAGCATGGAGAAGCATGAAGATCATGGAGATTGCGCACAACATGTTTCAAGCACCGAGGAGTTGCCAAAGATGTCATTTGATCCATTGAAGATGCCATTAGGTCCAATGACAAGAGCAAGAGCCAAAAGATTCAAGGATGCATTATTGGGCCTTGTTCGAACTCATATTGAAGACTTGAAGGCCATCGGAGTTCATTTGAAGAGCTTTGATGATGATTTGGGCAAGAATATTCCCATCGATTCCAAGCTTCTCATTTTGCTTGCAATCGATGGTTGATGGAGCTTTATTGTGTAATTAGGCCATTCATGAGTCTATTTTATCTTAGATTAGTTTATTTTTATGTTTAGATGACAATTGGATTGGGCCTTGTTTGACTAAGTCCAATCTCTTTTTCCTTGTTATTTATTTTTCATAGTTTGACTTGGAATTAGGCTATTTCCTAGTCTTTTCCTATGTGTGCAGTCCAAGCATATTGTAAACCGCCTAGGGCTTTATTTGAGGAGGTTTAGGTCGACTTCTATGCCTATATAAAGGCACCAAACCCTTCTTTTGTATTTAAGTTAAGTTTATCAATCAAAGGGAGTTTTCTTTTTGAAAATTTAGCTTCATTGTTCTGGTTTGAGCAAGCTTAGGGTTTCTCAATCTTGTAGAGTCCTAGCAAGCAATTAGATAGTGATTATCTAGTTGTGTTTCTTGTGATCTTAGGTTGACAATTGCAGGTCTAATTGTTCATCTAGTCCGACGAAAGAAGATCTAATCTTTATGAAGAGTTCAAATCGACAAGAACTAGAAGTTGAAGTTGTCAAGTTGATCTTTGGAGGCTTTTCAATGATAGATTTGAATCTAAACAACTAGATTCGCATAATTTATGAAAATAAGTAATTTATTGTATATTCAAGTAATTGTGACAATAAAATAAGTTGCATCTCTCCACAAAGACAAAAGAGGGGTGAAATTGGTGAACTACATATATTATATATATATATATATATATATATATATATATATATATAAGACACAGGACTCATGAAAGCCAGGTGAGTAACACAAAGTATCATGATAGGTAAACATATATGGATATAGAAAAGATATTGATGCAGCAGCCCCTATTTCTCAGTAAAAAGTATCATTTTGTACACATATAAAGAATTTCTGACCCACCTTTCTTAAATCCTTTCTCGATTGCATCAGCATAATTGCCTTGAGCATAATGTACTAAACCAAGACGACTATATGCCTTGCTGTAATTTGGGTCAATTTCAATGGATTTAAGACTGTCTCTAAGAGCTTCAGTGTACTTCTGAACTTGGGTGTAAGCAGTTGCATGCCCTGATATGAATACATCATGATATTATCAAACATTACTGTTTGATGGAGACAAATATCTGAAACTGTTGAAACTTGTTGCAATTACATAATCTAAGAATATATATCGACAACGTGCTTGAAACCAAGCATTAAAAATAATCGAATTTCCTAAATCCTGACATTTTCAAGACATTATGAATGGAGAAAGACAGGTTTACCCTGGCAAAAAGTCAAAGGCTCAAAATATGTTCGTAAAATGACACTGATAAAGTGACCTAAATAGTGCATAAAAGGTGTGGGTCAGTGATACGAATCTAGTTGTGATAGATTCAAATTTTGTGCCCGGTTCTGAACCCCTTTGGTTCACTAACTTACCCTCCACATCCAAATTTTGTAAGCCACTTGGTCAATGGAGCCAACCTAGAAATTTGTATTTGAAGTCTTCCATGTTCACATCCAAAAAGCTTATATATTATGATAATAATAATAATGATAAAGAAAAAGGAAAAGACATGTATATATTTCTCCAATGTAAGAGATAAGTGTTGCAGAGCTTATCATGTGATGTGTAAGACTTCAAAGGAATACCAATTTGCAAAGGGCCATAAAACATAATTCAGAAGAGAAAAAGATGTCACTGTCTGCTTGGTCAGGCAGATGCCCAATCAAGACAGTAACAGTTTCCTCATAGGACTTCTCCACGACCAATGATTAAGTTTGAAATAGTTAGTTCTTAATTTATTTACTGAAAAAGAAAAGAAGAAGAAGAAGAAGAAGAAGAAAGAATTCCACCCAATATACACAACTAAATTACCCTAATCAGGACAAAGATCATCGTTGATGCATGTATCCATGCCTTACTTGATACGTGCAAGGTTACCGGTAGCCCGTGAGGTTAAGTGATGAGCCAGACCCAAGAGCCACATAGCCATGCTAGTAGTTATTTGCTTGATTTTATAATAGTCTTACCTAGCCCATGAATGTTTTAGGCCCAGTTTATATTCCTTAGCTATATATTTGTAATGCATCAGGAAGAAAAGAACTAAGAAGAATATTAAGGAAAATCTCTGTTTTCTCTCCCCTTTCTTTAGGCTTGGCCTCGGCCAAGATTTCTGATTTCTCATCCCTTTCTCTCTAATTTCTCACCCCCTTCTATATTCTATCAATCCCAGCAATTGGGTTCATATCATTGGTGCTTTCATTGAGAGGTTTCTGATGTTCTATATCCCCTCACCGATAAAGTGCTACACCAAATTTTTTCACCTTATGGATTGGTGGAAATGGTAATCATATTTCAAGACACCGATGAATTTCAAGCCCTGCTTCAATATCAATTGCGTCAAAGTGCTATCACGGCTCAAGCTTCTCTTCATGGTCACCATATTTATTATGGTTGTTGTTTACTGGATTTGCAGTTTGCAAACCTTGATGAATTATGGGGTCCTTCCAATACCATTGAAGAGAGGGAAAAATCCTCACAGAGTTATGCTTCAATTTCCCCCGCCAAAAGCGACCTTGGCGTTATCTTTGAACGAATAGGTCTCTCTTGAGACCTTGGCCGCTGCTTATGAGGAAGAAGCAGAAGAATCTACCACCACGGAGGGTGAACCATTGGACACTACAATGATGGAGAATGGAGAGCAAATTAAACTCCTCGACAATACCCACCTGGAGTTTCCCCAAACGTTTCCAATCAAGGCTGTAACCGCAAAATCGCCTAGTGTTTTGGTGCCCGAGGGATGCAAGGATCCAAGGGCTCGCGTTAGAGGGTTGCCGCAAGCCATGGTGGCTCTGCCTTTGGATGTTTTCATCGGATTTCGTCCAGGGGGATTTGCTTTTCTTGAAGAGAATACAGTCAACAGTTGTGCAATTCAACTATTTGACAAAATGCCCGAACCGGTATATTTTGTCACATAACTTCAGTTTACAAAATGCAAGATCACTTTCTAGCAGAGCAGTGTGTGAAAGCCACAGCTAAATTCATTGAGCCGCAACAGGTAATGATTATTGAGCAATCTGTGGATATCGATTTCATAGGCACTTCAATTTATTTGGAAACTGTTAGTGCAAACACATTGTGGTTTATACGTAGTTGGCAAAGTAATGTTGTAGAGATACAAAAGGATGTTGTGGATTTCTTAGTTGCTGTAGCTAATGATGATAGGCATAGCTTGAGTAAAATCAAGGAGAAACACCCTTTGGTCTTCATAGGCTTTCGGCCTGGAATTTTCTTTGATCAACCATCTGGATTCATAATTGCTAAGAAGTTGTTTGCTCAAATTCCTACATTAGCTTGTATTTCTAGCATTTCACTGGTTTCAACTACCAGGATGTTTGTTTCTTTTTGTGGTTGTTCATCAATATTGCAAGCTTTAAGGATGTTAAATGCTATGAATGAACAATTGGGGGTTGCTTGGAGTGTTTTGATTACAACATGTGTTCATCATAGCTCATATGGCAAAGCTTTTCATATGTTCAAGAAGAAAAATTCCTTGGGATTTCAATCAAATGAATCACGGTGTGTTGGTGTTACTTGTCATGGTGCTCTTCTAACATGTTGGTTTCCTCGTTCGGTACAGTTCAACTTCATCCATTGGGATTTTATAGTTTGTTTTTACCCAACCTAAGCAGACTAAGCAAGGGTGGAATGTAAAAGGAAGGCAGCCAGGGTGGTTAGTTATGATTTTAGCTGTTAGACAAATAGTATGGTTTGCCGTTCAAGCAATTTGCGAAGCTATTGGCCAATTGGTATGGCAAGTAGCTACTGCGATTCATATAAGTCTGAAGCTGTATGCGACATCAACCATAGCAAGATCCCTGCAGCAGAAGAAGATACAGTCCCAAGCTTACCGGCATCGAATTCGGAAAGGCCTTGGAACCTACTGTAGTGTTGCTTTTAATGCCTTCAACCTTGAGGACAAGGTTGTCGTAAAGGGGTATGCAATGATACGTGCAAGGTTACCGGTAGCCCGTGTGGTTAAGTGATGAGGCAGACCCAAGAGCCACATAGCCATGCTAGTAGTTATTTGCTTGATTTTATAATAGTCTTACCTAGCCCATGAATGTTTTAGGCCCAGTTTATATTCATTAGTTGTATATTTGTAATGCATCAGGAAGAAAAGAACTAAGAAGAATATTAAGGAAAATCTATGTTTTCTCTCCCCTTTCTTTAGGCTTGGCCTCGGCCAAGATTTCTGATTTCTCATCCCTTTCTCTCTAATTTCTCACCCCCTTCTATATTTTATCAATCCCAGCAATTAGGTTCCTATCATTACTGAAACACTCTCGATCGATATACCTATCTCCTAGCCTATCAGTACTTGACTCACGAAAAAATCCTTTGAAGATTTCCCTGCACACTGACCTTCATTCAAGTCTTCACCAAGACAGCAGAAAGTTATTGTTTAATGCTTGAACCCATGTGTAATTCATCTAAGAATTTAATTTTAGTGAAAGAAAGTTCCCCTTCTCAAGGCAACTCAGTCAAGATACTAGAAAAGGATGAGCAGAAGAGTAGAAAAAAAATCATCTTCAATGACCTTGCCTATATTTTCAACAAGTAATGATGTAGTTAAAGCATTATATGAAACTAATTACAAGGGATAGCGGAAAATCAAAAACAATAAATGAGGCAAATCTGAAAATATATCAATGAGAACTGTCAATTTGTACCAATTAATTCAAGCAACAATGAATGATCAACTACAGCGCAGATTAGCCGTTCATCGAGCACGACAAGTTTTAATATACAACGGAGCAAACATACCTTTACTGCATCTTGAAGTAACGAGAAGCTTTATCCAGTTGGGAAGGATCATCATTCCCATTAGGCATGGCCCTAAAAGGGGGAATTTTCTCTAGTGCAGCAAAGTATTGCCCAAAGAGTTCATCCTTACAGACCCCTGCCAGTTATATTGATGTCAAATTAGAAGTATTGTATATTATCAAAAGCATTTTAATAGATAAGCATGTATAAACTCTCCCTTACAGCAACTGCCTGATGTTGCTGGTTTTATGAGGAATTAGCAGCTCCTTCCTTTTACATGTGTCAGAACCAATATGTTAGTACCATATTAGATTGACATCAAAGAGAGACAATTAAGTTACCTGCACGAATTGATATGCACCCAATTGGTAATCAGGCACTTGGATTCCATATATTCAGCATTCTCAACAGCTGCAAAAGGAATAATTCTTTAGTCAGACAAAGGCTCCTTGATCATGGGGTTCATTTTCTCCTGAAGAAATCTGAGTGCATCTTCTCTCCCTTCTTTTATAAGCAATTGTCTTGACCTTCCAGAGCCGCACTGAGCACCAACGGAGAAGAAGACATCATGATTTTACATATTCTTTGGCTTGTTACCAATCATCACTTGTTGGTTCACTTGAAGAATATCTTCTCATCAATGTAATAATAATACATCCCAAGATTAATTTGTCATGAAAATCATAAACTTTATTCATCTTTATCTTTAAACTTCAATCAAGAATACGAATTCACCTAAAAACAAAAGATAGAATAAAAAAGCATTGACATTATGAATAACATAAATGCACACAAAAAATACCTGAAAAAGGCCAAAGTTAATAAATTTGATTCCAATTTTCATATACCCAGATTCGAATTTTCTATTATATCTTTCACTTAGCTGGGTTTCAGAAAGGGAAAAAATGCGATTTATGTTTAATTATCTATCAGCCGATTTACCGAAAATAAAAAACCAATAAATTTGCATATATTAGGTTTCATCTCGGCCATGGAATTAAATACCCGTCCATACTTCGATATATCCATCGATATATCTATACCCCTCGATATAAATATCCAAAAAAATTTCAATGTCACCAGATATTCGTCGATATAACTGTGTATCGATATCTCGATATATCCGTAAATAGTCGTAAATATCCATATTAAATTAAATATATTTTTTTTGTTTTTACATCTAGGATTAATAATATAAGCGACATTTCGATGAATTATTTCATTTTTTTTAAAAAAAATATTAGCAATTCAAGTTATTTCTACATACAAAAGTGTGGTAATGATAATACGAAGAATTGTTTTGTTTAAGTGATTCGGTTTGAGATAGACCCGAATATAATATAATACAATTTCATTCGGAACTTTGCTACAAGCCCCTCCATTTTGCTCCACACAATGTTCCCTCCTGACGTAACCATCACACGTTAGGCCACATGTCATCACTTTATTGGTCTCAATACGCCCTTTATAAATTTTAATTTTTATAACCCTTGAAATAAACTTTTAATTTTAATTTGGGCTAATTTTAGTGAATTCGTTATATATTTTATTTCTAAAACCCTATAATAAATTATTAATTATGGAATTTACCCTTAAAATAAAAAAAATTAATTTGGGGCTAAACTTAGTGAAATTAGTTTTGTATTTATTTCTAAAACCCTATAACAATAAATTATTAATTTTGAAATTTACCCTTAAAATAAAAATAAAATTTTAATTTGGGACTAAACTTAGTGAAATTATTTTTATATATTTTATTTCTAAAATTCTATAATAATAATAAAAAAAAGAGATGACACGTCAGGAGGTAGACTTTGGAGGGACAAGAAGAATTATTCTTTCCTTCAAATGCCTTTTGGTCATTTATTGAATAGTAATATTCCTGACATTGCCAATTTGATATATAATTTTATGTTTTAGTTTTTTTTTTCCAAAACTTTCTTCAAACTAATAATTGCATGTTTTCTTAAAAGTAACATTAGCTTTTTAATTCATACAATTTAGTGCGATCCGGTTTTGGTCATCTATTTAATAGTAATATTTCTAACATTTCCATTTTGGTATTGGACACAACACTTCTATGTCATTTTTTTTTGTCCAAAGCTTTGTTCAAAGTATAAATCACATTGTCGTCAAAATATCTGGAATATGTGCACAATTATGTGGTGGTTTATAAAACTTATATGTCATGGCTTGAATGTTTTAATTGGATTACTGCTCCCGAGGGAGATGATACATCCATGCCTAATAGAAGCCATAGGAGTGGTAACTACGGTACCAGTGATTTTGAGCCTCCAAGAAATTCAATGTGGTACCGAGGATGTGTTTGTGCTTTGGATTATGTTTTGTGACTAAAATAATGTAAAATGATACACTTATAAATATGATCTAGTAATTACTTGCTTCGGAAAAGAAATCATCTAAACTTTTGCATTTAATAAAGTGATTTATTTGGTAACCATCATTTTGAAGATAAAATAAATGTATGATTAAATTAGTATATTTGATTATACATAATATAATATTTTTTCACAGTAAAAATATTAAAAAAATAAAAAATAATGTCTACATATACTCTATTTATCATATCTTGACTCTAAAATATGTGGAAATATGTAAATAAGAATAGGTCAAAATATCAAGGCAAAATTCAAACGTTTACTATAAATATCCGTCGTTTTAGTGCATTTTGGACCACTTATTTTTGAATTTCATTGATACCTCGATATATCCGTCGATATATCCGTTCGATATATCCGTCGATATATCCGTTCGATATATCCGCAGATATCTGTATTAAACTCCATGATCTCGGCTGATAAATATAAGGCCAAATACCGAGATATTATTAGGTAGACCGGGTCCACCACGTCATTCATGGTCCCGACCAATAAGATTTTGACAAGTCAGATTTCTTTCTACAATTTCTAAAACCCTAGCCAATTAATGTCCTAAATTTAGGAACTTACCCTGTAAATCTCATCTGATGAAACAAGGGGCTAAACCTGGTGCTAAATTCGTGCCTAAATTTTAGGAAGGAATCTGACTTGTCAAAATCATATTGGTTAGGACCACGGATGACGTGGTGGATCCGGTCCACCTAATAATTTCTCCCAAATACCACATCTGAGTCTAAAGAGAAATTATTAGATGGATCAGGTCCTCCACGTCATCCATGGTCCCGACCAATAAGATTTTGACAAGTCAGATTTCTTCCGAAAATTCAGACACAAATTTAGCACCAGGTTTAGCCCCTAACCAAATGAGATTTACAGGGTAAGTCCCTAGATTTTAAACATTAATTAGCTAGGGTTTTAGAAATTGTAGCAAAAAATCTAAGTTGTAAAAATTTTATTTGTCGGGACCACGGATGACGTGGTGGACCTGCTCCACCTAATAATTTCTCGAGTCTAAACGTTTCCAAAATTACTTTATTTAAGCCCCAAACCTTTCAATTGAACAAAGGCTAAAAGTTCAAATAGGGGTTTGACCTTTTGGGAAAAGGTCATTTAAGGGTCTAAACTTTAGAAAAGGTCAAATAGGTACCCAACCTTTTCGATTTGGGTCAAATAAGGACATTTCCATGAAATTTGTGGACATTTTCAACAAATCAGGATAATGGAATGTTTATATATATAACCTAGAGAGAAGCACATTTCCATGAAATTTGTGGATATATATAAACTAGAGAGAAGCACATCCCATTATCCACAAATTTCATAGAAATGTCCTTATTTGATCCAAATCGAAAAGGTTGGATACTTATTTGATCTTTTCTGAAATTTAAGCCCTTAAATGACCTTTTCCCTAAAGATCAAGCCCCTATTTGAACTTTTAGTCTTGAACAAATTTAAGCTCTCAAATCAAATATTTACTGGATTACAAAATACCGCCCCCTTTTACTAGCCACCGCCTCCTCTTGGACTATTTTACCCTTTGCTTTATTTTTTTTCTAACTTTAACCTTTTCAATTCTCTCAAATTCTCTCAACCTTCAAACTTTCAAAGCTCAATCATTCAAGTAAAATAACATCAAAACTTATGGACAAAGGTTTTTTTAAAAAAGCAAAAAAAAAAAACCAAAATAATCATATAAAATAATAGTTAAAAAATTCAAACTTTCAATTACTTTTAAAAAATAAAAAAAATTGGGCCGAAATAATCATATAAAATAATAATAACTAATTTTTAAAAATAATAACTAATTATTAATTTAATAAAAAAAATATGCGACATCTGGTCGCGCGCGGCTGGCTTGGTCGCGAGCCGTGGTCGCTCGTGCGACCAAGCCGCGGCTCGGTCGCGTGCGGCTTGCGACTATGTCGCGGCTTGGTCGCGAGCCGCGCGTGACCGAGCCGTGGCTTGATCGCGAGCCTTGGTCGCTCGCGACCAAGCCATGGCTCGGTCACGCCCGACTCGCGATTGAACCGCGGCTTGGTCGCAAGCCGCGCACGACCAAGCCTGATTTCGTATTTTTTTTTTTGAAAATAACATACTTTCAATCCGAAAAACTTTAGTCCACCCCAGATGTTGTCCATGAGTTTTGATATTGTTTTACTTGAATAACTGAAGTTTGAAAATTTGAAGATTGAGAGAATTTGAGAGAATTGAAAATTTTGAAATTTGAAGGAAAATAAATCAAAGGGCAAAATAGTCCAAAGGAGGGGCAATGGCTAGTAAAATGGGGCGGTATTTAGTAATACCCAATCTTTATGGATCCGGACAAATTCAGATGATGTGGCATCAAATTTAGCCTATGTGGCATTTCTAGACAAATTCAATCTTGTCACTTGTGACATTTTCAAGGTTTGAGCTAAATTTTGTTCAAATAAAAGGTTTTGGGTCAAATCGATCAAGTTCGGAAAGTTTTAGGTTGAAATTGGATATTTGGCCACAAATATATATAAATTCCAATTTTATTCCCTTCCTAAAACCTACTTGAAAGAAAGAAGAATAGCAGAGTCCTAGTAGCAGCAGCAGCAGCCGTGGTGGTGAAGTTCCTGAAGCCGAACAGGCAGTTGATATCGTCGTGCAGTCGCGTGTTCGATCTTCGAAAAACTTGAGGGACTTAAAATTTATCAAAGCTTGGAGTTGTATTTTAGTGGCAAAAGTTTGTTGGAGCAGTGAAAAAATGTTATACATTATAGGTCTTGGATTGGGGGATGAAAAAGACATCACTCTAAAAGGATTAGATGCAGTGAAGAGATGTGAGAAGGTGTACATTGAGTCCTATACATCTCTTCTATCCTTTGGTATTTCTTCAGATGGCCTTTCAACTCTGGTACTATAACTATTCTTTATATTCATCGTAATTTTCCCATTCTTCTTTTATATATAAATCAATTATTGCAATTTTCATTTAAATTGTCAGGAAAGATTGTATGGGAAACCCATTACAGTTGCGGATAGAGAGATGGTTGAAGAAAAAGCAGACAGTTTTCTGTCAGAAGCTCGTGGGTCTGATGTGGCTTTCCTTGTTGTTGGTGATCCTTTTGGGTATTACCTGATTTTCTCCCTTTGTTCTTTTCCCCTTGATGTAATATTTGTATTAATATTTGTATGTGCTCTCATGGATTTTAGTTTTCCTTTTTTGCCAAATTCGTCTTATATTCTATTTAGATACTGCATGGGATTTCTTTTCTTTATTCGTAAAATGCTTCATTTCATCAAATTCTTGTGGCTTTAATACTGTTTAAACCATGGAGTTGAATTTAATAGGCTGGCTTTCCAGAAGCCTTCAATTGTGCATTACAATTTCTCTTGTATGCAACCCTGTATCTAAAGGGAATAGGAGTGTCTGAGTACTTCCATTTGAATTTTCATTCTAAATGGAACCTATCTATCATGTTCCATTCTAATTTTGATAATGCTTTTCTCGAAAAACTTAGGGAATGTCATTCTTATATTTCGCCTTTCCTCTGTGTCTAGTTATTCTATCTGGCATACACACTTAAAATTTGAAGCACTCCTGCTACAGAACTTAACTTAGTTATAAGGTTTTGCATGAAGCTGTATTCACTTTAATAATAACCTGGTTTTGGGGAAACAAAATTGTGGATCTTTACTTTTCTTGATATTATATTTGTTTTAGCTTCAACTATGTTGATAGTTTCGATTGACGTAAAAATCTTTTGCTGAGATTTATATCTTTCTTATCAGTATTTTGATTGGGCAAATTGCAGAGCAACAACACACACTGATCTTGTTGTTCGAGCCAATACATTGGGGGTTGATGTTAAGGTAGTGCACAATGCATCAGTGATGAATGCAATTGGAATTTGTGGATTGCAACTCTATCGTTACGGAGAGACAGTTTCAATACCCTTTTTTACTGAATCATGGCGGCCTGATAGCTTTTATGAGAAAATTCAAAGAAATCGCAATCTTGGATTGCATACACTCTGCCTTCTAGGTGAGATTCTTTTGTATATTTATCACCATTTAGGTTTTTAATTGCATTCTCTCATTTTCTCTTGGTTATGTTACTTGAATATGAACAATTTAGGGCAGCTGACTGTGCTTCTCTTAACTAAAATCTGCAAAGAACTTCAATGCCTTGGATGATCAGGCAGTGAGGAAGATTGATCTTATTTTATCTATAGGGTATTTAGGAGGTCTACTGTTAAAATAACATGTAGCAGCTAACTGTAGCTTGCGGTTATAAGCTCAAACCAACATTTTCCAAAAGTATAGCATGAGGATGGACATCTTATTTTTGTTCTCCATGGATCCTGGTATTTTTCCAGTTATCCCTAGAGACTCAAATAATAGGCTTTTTAATATCTGTTAGTTTATGGTGTGCATTTCTGGTTATTGTTGTATGTTTAGACTGATTCAGGAGTCCTAAATCTATCTATTCCTTCTCCATACAGATATTCGTGTAAAGGAACCAACGTTGGAATCATTGTGCAGGTCTGTATCTTACTGGTTTTCGCGCCATTTCATTTAAGAGTGCCATTACTTTGACTGATTTATTTTTCCTGGTTTCGCTGAAATAATTATAGGGGAAGAAAGCAGTATGAACCACCTAGGTTCATGACAATAAACACCGCCATTGAGCAGCTCTTAGAGGTCGAGCAAAAGCTTGGTGAATCTGGTGAGTTTCAACAGCTTTTACTATCTTATCGTTTTTATATGTTTATTTATTGTGTATTCTTTATTGTCTTTTCTTTTGGACTAATGTAGGTGTCTTTAAAATTTTGACTTAATTATGATGAAATTTGTAAAATGAAATCTTTTACCAATTGTTGCTCTCTTGGTACTTGTGCACAAGACTAATCAAGAGGAATATAGAAAGATATTCTTTTTCTTACTGTCAGAGATAATGTTATTATAAGTTTTTGTTATACATGTTCATTTTGATCCTATGGAGTATTGGGGTTTGGTTACACATAAAACTAGCCATCATCATCCCATAAAACTCTCCCTTCTCCCTAAGATTTGAGGGCAAGACTCGTCCACTTGGAAATAACAGATTTTCACATTGGTTAGTCTCAGGGATACTTTTGAAGGATCTCTTTTTGATCAAACTCCATGTATTTGTTTTTGTTCTATTTGTTGATGAGACAAATTCAATTAATTATTTAACCTGGTTCATGTGTCACATTCAAACTACAGAAGTAGGATGTGGTCCCAGCAAGAAGGAATATGATATCCTTGTCCAAAATCATATTATATTGTAGTTTGATTGTTCCGTATTTGCAATTTGCCGTTAATCTCATATCAGAAGAATGAGTTTCTTGTAAAAGTGTAAAGCACTATCCTGCCTGTTCTTATTCTATTATTTCCTTGCTGACATCACAACATGGTTTCTAAAACCATTTAAAAACTAGGGGAACATGATCATTAATATCTCTATGGTGTAGAAATGCTCAGGGAGACTGAGAATAATGGAGGCTTGGGATTTTTCTTTTACATTGTACGATGTAGATTATTATTTGTAGTATGCAGATACAGTGCCATCTAAATATGTTTCTTTCCCTAGTAGGAAACATATCTGACACTCTTCCTCACCCTGCCACTGCACGTTCTTTTTCCTTCTTTCATGTCTTTTAAGTGGTGATTTTTGTCTGATTAATCAACTTTGCATGTCATTTATGAATCTGTATGATGTAATATTTCCCAAGATTTCGTGCTCTAGAACTAGCATGCTTTAAAAAGGTGCTAAATTTATCCCCTTAACTGGTACTGAGCAAAATGCAAAGAGGGTTTGAAGGATTAATTATGCTAGCTATTAATATATATGCATTGCCTTGTAGTATATGATGAAAACACCTATTGTGTTGGGTTTGCTCGGCTTGGAAGTGAAGATCAGATGATAGTTGCAGGCACAATGAGACAACTCCAGATGGTTGATTTTGGCAAACCTCTGCATTGCCTTGTCATAGTAGGTAAGACTCATCCAGTTGAAGAAGAAATGTTGGAGTTCTACAAGATTTGAAGTGAGAATTCAGAACAGAAAGGCAATGGGATTGCAAGAATGTTTTCTCCAACAAAAATGCTTCTTCGTCCTGCTTCACGGTGCCGGTTGTACTTTGTTTCTCATTTTATATTTTTCTTGAGCATCTTGGGAGATGAATGCCAGCATGGTCCTACATTTATGTTCTCTGATGATGTTTGCTAGGGGGAATTAAACTCATTCAAACTGTATAATATCTGTTTAGGCTAGCTGTAAGAGCTTTGATGTATACAAGCATTTTAGATGTGGTAGTGTTGTTGTCTAGAGAGAGAACATATAAGAGCAGATATCAAAAAGAGAAAAAACAAATTTTGCTTACTGTTGCTTGGGCTATTTGCGTTTTCTTCTTAAGATACATAAACAGCCTGTGTTTATGAAAAATTAAAGATTTGATGGCTAGGATTTGAAACTTAAACCAGGCTTAAAGTTGCTGTTAATGCTCCTAACCTGACTTTTCAATTTCATTTTCATATAAGAGCAGAGCAGATATCAAAAGAGTGGCTTTTCAATGATATTTGGTATGTATGAATGATCTAATATGTATGAATGATCTAATAAACAGTAGCTCATTTTCAAAGAAGATTGAAATGCTGTTACAAATTTACATGGTTTGGGCATTGATCCAAATATCAAATAAAAAACCGTCCATTCATATCAGCAACGAAACTGATACATAACAGTGTTATGAAACGCCCTGGCCGTTAGCTGAGAATCAGACTTCATTTCTCCTTATTTATTTCAGACTTCATTTCTCCTTATTTATTTCTCTTCTCCTTCTCCTTATTTATTTCAGACTTCATTTCTCCTTATTTATTTCTCTTCTCCTTATTTATTTCTCTGGTAACATTAACTTGCTTGGCAACTATAAAGTGCAGTGAAGCAGTGTGAGTTACAGCAATCGATAGGAGCAAACAATGTCTACAATTGTTTCACCAAAGCAATTTTTTCCTGTGGAAGATGCAGAAAATATCAAGAAGGCTTGCCAAGGTTTGGGATCCTCATATTCATATATTCTTTATAAGAAAGACTTGCATATATGTAATAAAATGTTATGCCTTAGCCTATGTTGTTTATTGTCTGTGAAAAATGTTCAGGATGGGGAACAGATGAGAATGCCATTGTTTCGATTCTAGGACATCGAAATCTATTCCAGAGGAAGCTTATTAGACTAGCTTTTGAAGAGATATATCACCAAGATCTCCTTGAGCAGCTTAAATGCGAGCTGTCTGGAGACTTTGAGGTTCATTTTCCATTACATAAAAATCGTATCTTTTAGCCCATTGAAAGTGGTAATTTACAAAATAACTTACATTTTCTTATGCAAAATATATAGAGAGCTGTTAGTCTGTGGACTCTGGATCCTGCTGACCGAGATGCAGTCTTAGCCCATGAAGCCTTGCAGAAATGTGTTGCTGATTACAAAGTAATTGTTGAAATAGCATGTGTCAGGTCCCCTGAAGATCTCCTGGCTGTGAAGCGTGCTTACAAATTTCGCTACAAGCATTCCCTGGAAGAAGACCTGGCGTCTTACACCTCGGGAAATATTCGAAAAGTAGGTCACATTGCTTCCTTTTATCTTTGATCACATATAATAAGATTAATATCGGAGCTTGAATTTGATATTTATGCTTGTCAAATGTCAAATGTCAAATGTCAAATGCAGCTTCTGGTTGCCGTAGCAAGTGCTTATAGGTATGATGGGGATGAGTTTGACGAGACAATGGCACGTTCAGAAGCTAACATTCTCCATCAAGATATCCATAACCATGAAGAAATTATCAGAATCTTGAGTACTAGGAGCAAAGCACAGCTTAATGCCACATTCAACCTCTATAAAGACATCCATGGCCCGTCCATCACTAAGGTTACAAAACCGGCCCTAATCTACACCAAATATTTCTTTCTTCTACTCTTCTGCTATTATTAACTTAATTCTCATGCCTAAATTATGCATTTTCTGTCATGTTTTTTCAAGGGCTTGTCGGGTGGTCCAACAACTGATCATGATTATTTCTCTGCATTGCGAACTGTGATTCGTTGTATTAGGGACCCCAAAAAGTACTTTGCAAAGGTAAAAAAACAGAAATTTTCACCACAGTTATTTCCAGGTGCTGATATATTGAGAATGTGTTGATTAATCTTCCAGGTGCTGCGAGCTGCCATCAATATGCCAGGAACTGATGAAGATGCTCTAACTCGTGTGATCATCACGCGCGCGGAGAAGGATTTGAAGGAGATTAAGGAGCTCTACCTCAAGAGAAACAATGTCACTCTTCATGAGGCAGTTGCTAGAGACATTTCTGGGGATTACAAGGCCTTTCTTCTAGCCTTATTAGGGGCAGAGGAAAACTAACCCTCCCTACCCATTTAATTAGTTATAATCCTTATAATTAGTTTCTAATGAGAGGCTAGTTAGGCTCTATTTAAGTTAAGTTATTTTCTAATAATTATAAGCAACTTCTATTATAGGTTAACAATCTTTAAATATGGTCTATATAGACAGACTCATATCTTTAATTTTATTGGTTTCTATAGGGATTAAGGAACCCCAAAATAAATGTTGGCTTGAATTTTCAGTAATACTTTTGGCATATATATGTCTTATGCTGTTCTCCCAAAGTAAGTAGTAATTTTCTCTCTCAAGTACTTTTCTTCCCATCCCATTTTGACTGGATGAGATATACATTCAGCAGCACTAATGAACCACTCCTGTTTTATTATAAAATTAACTAAACAGCTAGACAAGAAAATCATTTTTGTAAAAAGTGGAGCATTTGCACATACGAAGTCTAAGAAATGATCTGTTGCTCTTAAAAAAGTGGAGCATTTTGTGATGCAATGTTTTTCCTGTTTTTTATATGTATGGATCGTGTGATTTTTTTTTTTTTTGCCAAAATATGGATCGTGTGATGACGAATTGTATTCTTTTGTCCTTTTGGAGCCTAAGATTATCAGCTTCGAAGAAGCCAATTACAAAGCCTACTATTTTCTTGTACATCCATGGAATTTAGTGATTTACAAGGAATAGACGGAGTGACCAAAAATGAGAATTAAGGAGACACTCGTACATTAATAAAAAGTTTTACTCAATAAAGTCAATGGAAATAACCGTATAAGACATTAACCACCAAAACAATTGACTTGCCGTTAATTGTTTGTTGCAAATATTACTCTTTAGTCAATGGAAACTAGTAAAATTTGGCATGAATTTGGCAGCAACAACAAAAGTTAATGGTTCGCCTAGTGCCACTTAAGCTGACAATGATAACAATCATCAAAATCCATCCTACATATACCTTTGCATGTTGAAACCTTTGACATCAAGTTAATCTTTGAGTTTTTTTTATTTTAGCAAATTCAAATGGTGAAGAATTTCTGGCTGCTATTTTTGTTGATAAATTGCAATGCAGCCAATGCTAATGAGAGGAAGGTGAATAATGATATGTTAGCCATGTTTTTTGTGCATTTGATCCCTCATTTTGTTATTCTCATTTTCTTGTGTGTTTGTAATTAGGTTCGCATTGTATACATGGGAGAGCACTCAAGGGGAGAAGTCTCAGCTGCAACCCATCATACCATCCTTAAGGCTGTTCTTGGAAGGTTTCTTAATTTTTTTTTTGGACAAATGGAAGGTTTCTTAATTGATTACTCTAATCCCAAACTAAAATACCCTCTAAAATCTTTGGAAATGACCTGAAAATTCATGCGGTGGACAAATTGGTAATTAACAAATCACTAAGAAAAACGTTTTAATTCTATTCAACTGCAGTGTTTCATCAAGGAATCGCTCATTTATAGCTACAGAAGTTTCAATGGATTTTGATACGAATCTAGTTGTGATAGATTCAAATCTATCCTTAAATTCTTCCAAAGATCAACTTAAAACTTCAACTTCTAGACTTGATGAATTTGATAGTCTTCCCAAAGATCCAATCTTCTTTCATCGGCCCTAGATGATCAATTAGACCTACAATTGACAACCTAAGATCACAAGAAACACAATTAGATAATCACTATCTAATTGTTTACTAGGACTCTACAAGATTGAAGAGATCCTAAGTGTGTTCAAACTAGAACAATGAAGCTAAATTCTCAAAAGAATTCTCTTTGATTGAAGCTAAATTCTCAAAAGAATTCTCTTTGATTGAAAAACTTAACTTGTATTTACAAGAGGGAGTCGCATCCCTTATATAGGCAAAGGGGTCAACCTAGATAAGAAAATAAAGCCCTATGGGCGGCACACATAAAATAAGGATAAGGAAAAAAGCCTAATCCAAGTCCAACTAAGAAAAATAAATTAATAACAAAGTATAATTAAACAAGGATTGGACTTAGTCAAACAAGGCACAATCCTAATGTCATCTAAACATAACAATAAGCTAATCTAAGATAGAATAAGGCCCACAATGGTCGAATTTATGCATTCAAGCCCTAAGTCATATCGATTGCAAATAAGGTGATGATCTTGGAACCAATTGATGAATGTTTGCTCAAACCATCATCAAAGCTCTTGAATTGTGCATCAATGACCTTCATATCATCTAGATGAGTTCGAACAAGGCCCATGAGTGCATCCTTGAACCTCTTAGCTCTTGCTCTTGTCATCGGACCAATAGACATCTTTAATAGATCAAATGACATCTTCTTGGTGCTTGGAACATGCTCAACGATATCTCCATGATCTTCATGCATCTCAATGCTTCCTTACAAGCCCTGCTCATTCTTTTCATGCTCTCCATTGTCATCTCCAAGTCCATGAGAAGCCATTGGCGCATCAGATTTGCAGCTAAATTAACAAATGAAGAAGTTCAAAAGTTATCAGGCCAAGAGATCATTAAAATAATGGCAGTTATGTACTTTTACCTTTATCTTCTATTTTTACCCTTATTCTTTTTTCCCACTAATTCTCCCTCCTCCTACTCATCTTCTTAACTACCAAGGATAGTTTTGGAAATAGCTAAAAAATATGCATTGGAATTGATAAAGGGACTTATAAATTGGGACAAAGAAAGCTTCTAGAAGGAGACTTATATAATGGGACAGAGGGAGTATTCATGATATATATTTATTTGTAGTATAGTACTAAAAGATAAGTTGATTTTGCATATATATTGGCCTGCACTTCGCTGCGGGGTTGAAAATTTTATGAAGTGGTCTTTGTGAATCTTTGTTAATCGGACATCTATATCAAAAATAATATGATATGAAATAGATTGCCAATCGAAATCACAAAATTTCAAAAGCATTTTTTAGAATTGAAACATTAAAATTAGCTTTTGAATCTTTCATGAAAGTTGTAGATCATAAAATTACCTTTCAATAGACACCTGAATTACCTTAATTAGACAAATAGAACAAAGAAAATAAAAAAAAATGAAGCGTTAAATCGAGTAAGATAGAATTTGTAAAGGACTAAGTAGCATAAAATAGAAAAGTATGAGGGTGATTTGATAACTAATTCAAATAAAATAATATTTGTTAATGGAGATCTTGAAACATAAAATTTTTCTTTTGAACCCTTCATGAAACTCGTAGATCAAATTAACTTTCGGGTTCTTCATAAAAGTCGTAGATTATATAGTAACCTTTTAACCGACACTTGAATAATTTTAATTGGACATGTGGATCGAACATTATATATGGTATTAAATAGACTAACAATCGAAACGATCAAATTTAGCAAGCATTTTTTTTAAATTGAAACATAATTACTTTTGATTCCTTCATGAAGGTTGTAGCTCATGAAATTACCTTTTAATAGACACATGAATCAAACTTAATCGGACAAATCGAACAAAGAATAAAAAAAATAAAGTTTAAACGTTAAATTAAGATAAAATTTGTAAAGGACTGAGTAGTATAAAGAGAAAAGCATGAGGGTCATTTGATAAATAATCCAAAAAAGAAAATGTTTGTTAATGGAGATCTTGAAACATAAAAATTCCCTTTTGAACACTTCACGAAACTCATAGATAAAATTGAGCTTTCGGGTCCTTCATGAAATTCATAAATCATGCAATAACCTTTTAACCGACTCTTCAATAACTTCAATCGGACATGTGGACAAAAAATTATACGATATTAAATTAACCGGCAATCAAAACCACAAAATTTTAGAAGCATTTTTTAGAATCAAAACATTAAAATTGGCTTTTGAGTTCTTAATGAAAATTGCAGATCATCAAATTACCTTTTAATAGACATTTGAATCACCTTAATCGGACAAATAGAAAAAAAATACAAAAATAAAAGGCAACGCGTTAAATCGTCTAACCTATAATTGTGAAGGACTAAATAACATAAAGCATAAAAGTATAAGGATCATTAGATAAATAATCCAACAAAAAAATATTAGTTTATGGAGAACGGGACCACAAATAGTAACTTTCTCACAAAGTTCCCAAAATACCCTCAATCATCAACCCAAATAACAAAAAACCAAATATGAAATGACCAAAATACCCCTCTCAATTTGTGAATAAATTCATAAAATTAATTCTTTACATTGTTTTTTTAACTTCACTTCCTATTCTTATTGTTTCTTTTATATATATATGATTCCAAATCATAAGCTATAAAGCTTCATACAACAAGGTAATGGGACTTCATTGGTTTCACCCAAGACACCGTTGGAGCCAAGCCTGAAGGAGATGTTATCATTGGCCTTCTTGATACAGGCATATTTAATTAATCAATCAAAAACAAACTTCTTATCAAAGATATATCAAAGCTAAGTTAGCAAATTGACTCTTGTTAATTCTTTTTAGGAATCTGGCCTGAACATGAAAGCTTTAATAGTCAAGGACCAGGTGCTCCACCCTCCAAATGGAAAGGAACGTGCAGAGGGGCCAACTTCACCTGTAACAAGTAATTAAGCTCTCTTTCTCTTGTAAATTTGTTTGTACGTTACGTACCATCAAGAATTTCAAAATATATATATATATATGCAAATTATTTAATGAAATGAATTATGGCAACACAACAAGATTAAAATGATGATCAAGTGTAAAACTTGATGAACAAGTGAAAAGTAAATGAAAGTTTGAGAGCTTGAGAGTTGAAAAGTTGATAGAGAAAGCACTGTCTTGATTTGATTTGCACTAAGCAAGTTGTTGTTATTTGTTGGAGTGTTGAAGGGGCTGCTGGAGACCGAAAAACGTTGCAATTGCTGGTCTTTATATATGGGGCGGCCTGGCTAGGGTTGAATCCGACGCTCAAAATGACTCCATCTTGCCTCCACTTGATCCACTGTATTTAAGTCTTGATTTTGAATTCCTTTGATCAAGGAAACTTCATCAATTTAACCGAGGAAGACTCCATCACATTTTGGACTTTGAAGTGTGATTATTATCATATTTAAATGCTGAATTTCGAAATTAAAGGCATCTCAAAGTCTCGGTGCAGCAAACAAGGGTGTAAAAGTAAGTCCGGAGAGGCCAAATGGTGCTGAAACTACTTCCAAATGCCACGAAACTTGAACCTTATCAATTGAACATTGAATTATGCCCAATGCCATGCCACTAAGATCATATATCAATATCATCAAAATTCGATTAAGGAAAAAGTTACCATAATTTCTAAAACCATATTTAATAATACCCTAAAATCAATGGATTTACCATGTAAACCCTTCTTATTTATAACTAGGGGCTAAACATGTAATTAATTTGTTACCTTAATTATTAGGCGGAATAACTGGTGGTAAAATCAGGCGGGTCAAAAAGTATTATATACTCCCACCGTCCATTTTTAGATGTCCTTTTTAACTATATCACAAACACCAAGAAAAACAGTTATTTTGCTAACTTTTTAGCAAATTTAAGCCTTCTTTCCGTTCCTACCCTTCTCCTCCCCTCATGCTTTAAATATGGTGGTTGAGATAGTGGTCAATTA
>AWUE01024069.1:0-46553 GCA_001974825.2 Corchorus olitorius
AAAGAAAAAATATCTAAGGAGTTTTAGTCAATTAATGTCTAAAACACTTCAAAAACGTTGAAGTACCTGAAGATTAGTTTTTCAGCTCGAATTTATTTTTACGGTCGAAATCAATTTTTCACACAAATTAACCATCACTTATTTTATTTGGTCTGTATTTAATAGGGGTGAGTAACGGTCGGTTCGGTTCAGTTTCGGTTTTGTGATTCTCAAAACCGACTACAAATCGCCAACTAATTTTTGGAACCGTCAACCGACCATTTAACCGCCTAAACCGATTATGCAGTCGATTATACGGTTTAAACCGTTTAATAATTATATATTATTATATTTGTAATTATATATATCTAATATTATTTTATATATATAAAATATATATTTAATTATAAATATTACTAAACGGTAGTTTTTTTTTATAGGGCAGGGCGATATAATTAAACATCACTTTAACGAATCCAACCCACAGCTTGAATTTATTTTTACGGTTTAGACTTTTTAGCGATATATTTAATTGGTGGAGACTTCAGTGCTCCCGTTGTGATGCTCCCACTTTTCGTTGTGATGCTCCCATTTAATTATGACCATTGGATGCAATATCTATTTTCCTGACCGTCGGATACTAAAAGATTTAACCTGCTAAACTGATTTTAAAAACCTTTTGAAATGAATTTGTATGTGGTAGTCCTCGTGATAGATTTTTACACCTTTTTTATTCAAACCGTTGATATTTTTTTACTTGATTTATTATTTTTTTCTCAAACTTTTTTTTAATTTTTTATTCTTTTCTTCTCCGTTTTCTGGCTTTCTGTGTTGAGCCCTAGATCACCAACCCAATATCAAAATCATCCTCCAAATGAAGCCAAAGCATCCTATGTTTTAAATCCTTGGTACAGTTTACAATATCTGATGGTGCATGTTTTATTTGTATGAAACTGATAACAGACAATATTTTCGAGTTCTCTCTGAATTTCCAGCAAGTTATTATTAACCAATTTGCATTTTATTCTAGTATATATTAATTCCTTGAGGCTTGAGTCCAAATGTGAATTCAATTGCTTCGAGATCGGGGGTTGCAGAAGATATTTTGGCAAGAAAAGGCTAAAGAGTTTAATTTATTTAAGCAAGTTGGCAATTGCTTTACTTACTCTAATTACTGCTTCTTTTAATGTAGATTTTTCATTTAATTATTCAATCTATGGTGGAAAACGGAGAAGAAAAGAATAAAAAATAAAAAAAAAGTTTGAGAAAAAAATAATAAATCAAGTAAAAAAAGTAGTTGATATCAACGGTTTGAATAAAAAAGGTGTAAAAATCTATTACGAGGATTATCACATACAAATTCATTCCAAAAGGTTTTTAAAACCAGTTTAGTAGGTTAAATCTTTTAGTATCCGACGGTCAGAAAAATAGATATTACATCCAATGGTCAGAATTGAATGGGAGCATCACATTGAAAAGTGAGAGCATCACAATGGGAGCACCAAAGACTACACCTATTTAATTATATCGCCCTGCCCTATAAAAAACCTCTATAACCTTAAGCCTTTGGAGACAACAAGTTCACGAACTCTGTGGGTTGGACATTTAGCAGAAAATAAACAAAGGGGAAGGAAGCCACGTTTGAGATCACCTGATGGCGAGCGCTGACGTCGAGGCTGTAGATTTCGAGCCGGACGAGGACGACCTCATGGACGAGGACGCCGGCGGTGACGCCTACTCTCAAGCCCCAATGCCTAAGCTCAAGTCCGCCATCACAGGCGGCGCTTCCACCTCTCTCTCTGGCACTAAGAAGAAAGGCCGTGGCTTCCACGAGGATGACGCTGACCGCCACTCTCGCCTTGCCTCCCGCGACTTCGAGTCTCTCGGCTCTGACGGCGGACCTGGTCCCCAGAGATGTTAGTCTCTTGCTAAACCCTAATTTTTTACTCCATACGTTCATTGTCTTTTGTCTCGACTTATCTAGGGCTTTTTTCATTTTCGTTTGTATAGCCCAGTAGAGAATTTATTCAGAAAATTTGACCTAATTTTTGCTATGTGAAATTTGCTCAATGATTTTAGAATAAATTTGATGATATTAGTTGGGAATTTCGTCAATTTTAGCTTAAATTGAAGGTTGATTAGGTTTCTAATTTGTTCTGGGGTAAGTAATATCAATTATCTAGCCTCTCAGAATAATGTTTTAATATTTTAACATTTGCAAGAAAAAAGAAAATTCTCTTAATTAAAGTTTAGAGTAGAACATATTCATCATTAAGTTGTTCAAAAAACTAATCTTAGGGGAAAGGAATCTCTCATGATAAAAACAAGTTACTATTCACGTCATGCCATTTCAGGTCATGCCAGGAAAATTAATTAGTTTCGTGGGCTGTTGGAACTTTTTCCAACCTTTGGAGTGATGGATTTGCAAAATGCATATGAGAACTTTTTTATTACCCTGAGGAGAACTTGAGTGGAGAGGTATAACATGTTAGGATAATTTATGAGACTGGAACGAATATAATTGCAGATGGTTTATAGTAGTATTTAAAGCATAAGATGAAATTACGAGTAAGAGGAGATTCCTGAGTCCTGACAGGGTTCTTTTTTTTTTTTTTTTCCTGCATTTTAGATACTAGTTTCAAACTTCCATGGACACGAAATTCAATTAAAGATTCTAATATCTAACACCTTTAAGACATTTCCTCTGTTTTTATAGGAAATTCTGTTGAAGAGTTAAATGATCTGTATACCCTTCTTTAGGAGCTGCTGTTACCAGTTCAGTTTACCATGTTTAACCACCAAATTGAGTGCATTAAACATCTTCTAGAACCTAACCTTTAGTCCACCTGGCTATTTTAAGGGTTTGCAACCTTTTTTTTGGACAACCCCTTGATTTCCCAGATGATGATCATTTAAGACAACTTGTAGACTGTAGAATATAGTAGATGAAACCAAGTGTTTGCAAGAATGAATGTGATTTTCCTTAAGTTTATGGACTCTTTTTCTTATTAATAATAATATACTTTTTAAAAATTTTCTCATAAATTAATGTGCAGCTATTGAAGGATGGATTATTTTGGTTACTGGTGTACATGAGGAAGCACAAGAGGATGATTTGCACAATGTGTTTGGTGAGTTCGGTGAGATCAAGAATCTGCATTTGAATCTTGATCGTCGTACTGGATTTGTCAAGGTAGGTAGCTTAGTGATTTTTTGAAACTCTCTTTTCGACTATTGCTTTGTGCAGATGTTGAACCGTGAAGTTTTATCTTTGTTGGTGCAACTCTTCAGATTGCATATATTTTGTATTAGAGAATGTGTTTGTAGTTATCCTATGATATAAAGCAGTACAGTGTTGCCCAACCCTTCTTTGATTTTAATTCTAGTTTGATACATTTTAATATTTTTATTTTATAGCATTGATTGAAGATAAGAAAGCAGGATAGTTGTTTAACAAAGATTTTTCTTCTTTCAAATTCTTTTTACTGTATAATTTTGTTGGAGTAAATCTAATGTGAATGTTTTCACTTAGGGATATGCACTGATTGAATATGAAAAGTTTGAAGAAGCAAAGAAGGCAATATCTGCAATGGATGGAGAAGAACTTCTTACGAAGACTATTAATGTTGATTGGGCCTTTAGCAATGGACCCAGTACTGGAGCCTTCAAAAGGAAAAACGCGAGGTTTGTCTTTATGAATATGCTTAAAAGTATAGAGAGTTGTTTGTAACACCATAGTTCTGTTGTTTGTTATTGTTATAGCTGGATTCTGCCAGGGGTTATGTGTTCTGAAATAGTATACTTGGATTAACAGTAATCTTTTTATCTTATAAAATTTTTGCAGACCTGGACGGACACATCGCTCGAGGAGTCCTAGGAGAAGATACTAACTTATTTTGCTGTATTGTGAGGGTGGGTGGATTTATAACAAGAGATTTTGAGACATGGTGCTTGAAATTCACCGAATTATGGATTTCTATTTGTTTGCCTGATGACCCTCACTTGCTGTTTTTCTTGTATGGTGTCTCAAGTGGTGGTTGTGCTTAGTTTTCAAGTGCGGCTTTTTGGTTTTATATTTAACTAGTTGGAGATATGCTCCTTGTATTGTGATGGTCTTCTGTATTTCTTATTTCCGAAGGTATTAGTGAGACATCTTTCTATCAGTGCCTTACTCGTTTTAGAGTTGCTAGATTCAGATTCTGGATTATTAATAATTGCCATGGTCCTTGGGAGCACGGAGCACCATATTCCCCTCTATAACAAGTGATTGTTTGGCAGTTGTGAAGTTCCCAGCTTTGATATGAACTAGAGGCGGAAATCAATCTTTTCTTGTGCACCCAATGAAATAAACCAAGAAGGATGAGGCATCGGCGGTTGAGTATGCATTTAGGTTTTAATAATAAAAACCATCGCATAATGTGATTGTTCCAAGGAAAATCGATTTGAACTTGTAATAACAGCTGCAAATTGTGATATTTCATTGGGTGCACAAGAAAAGATTGATTTCGGGAACATCCCACAAAAAACTTGACATCCTTGAGTGTGCATGATCCACCTGATGGTAACTTCAATTCGGGAACATCCCACAAAACTGCCTCCATTAGATGGGGCCTAATATTAATTAAACCCATTTCTGGCTTGCTTCTTGGACCTTGCAATCTGTTCCTCTCCCAAAAAAATCATCCCAGATTCAAAGGAATCAGACAAGGCAATACTCTGAAGCCTTGATGAATGCTTGGAAACAATGCGCCTCAGAATATCATACTTGTTGGATGTATTTCCTAGGGTACATGCTAAGGTTGCGAGATCCCATGAGTGCTTAAATGTAGCGAAAATTTCATCATCATGATGATCATCATCAGCAAGTTTGAGGAGATATTCAAGTTGAGCCATGGAAGAGGTGTTGCGATCAATGTGGGCAGGGGCAGTGGGGGGGGGGGGGGGGGGGCGCGTAGAGAACGTAGCCAATTTCGAAATCAGAGCCGAAGGAGGCTTGCCATCTCACGCACCCTTCGTTGGGTGCAGTGGGGATGAGTTGGAGGTGAGCAAAGAATTTGAACAACCCCTCAACCATGGCGTCCAATCTTCTGACCAAATCTAGAGCGGTCACTTCAAGAATCATGGCTTCCACGGTGGTGGAAATAAGGGCAGTCAACCGCTTCGAGGCTGAAGAGAATCGGACTAAGGATTTTTGATACGCCAAGGACTCATCATGGTCTAGAAGAGCACAATGGAGATCATGGAGAGGATGTGCATATGCGGCAAGGAGGCTTGGAGAAGCTTGAAGATGCTAAGGAAGAAGTTACAAGCTCATCGGAGTTGCCTAAGATGCCATTTGATCCATTGAAGATGTCATTAGGCCCAATGACAAGGGCAAGGGCTAAAAGATTCAAGGAAGCTTTGTTTGGCCTCATTACAATTCATCTTGAAGAGTTTAAAGCCATCGGAGATCATTTGAAACCCATTGGAGATCATCAACAAAGGAATATTCCCATCGATTCCAAGTTGTGCATTCTTCTTGAAATCGATGAGCATTAGGTCATTAGAGTTGTAATTTGGCCATTGTGGGTTTAATTCTATCTTAGATTAGTTATTTATTTAGTTAAGAACCTTATTTGGGTTGGGCCTTGTTTAATTAAGTCCAATCCTTAGCTAATTTTCTATTGGTTGTATTTTTGGATAGTTTCTAGAAGCTTCATTAGGGTTAGCCGCCTATGGCTTTGAGGAGGCGGTTTAGGGCTTTTCTAAGGGGGGTTTGCGCAAGGCTTTGCCTATATAAAGGCTCTACCTCCCTCTTGTAAACACAAGTTAAGTTGAGTTGATTAATAAAATTGAGATTTTACACCCAAATTGATTATCTTAGCTTCTTTGTTCTAGTTTGAGCAAAACTTAGGGTTCTTCTATCTTGTAGAGTCCTAGCAAACAATTAAGTTGTGTTGCTTGATTGTTTATGAATCTTGTGTTCTAGAGTTAACAATTGCAGGTCTAATTGGAGACTTTGGGCCGACGAAAGAAGAGGATTCACCTTGTGAAGGTCATCGACATACACATCTAGAAGTTGAGGAAGTTCAAGTCGACTTTGATAGATATTCAAGGCTAGATTTGAATCTAACACAACTAGATTCGTATCAATTTTGCATCAAGCTTTTTCAGCATCTCGCAGAAGATTTCGAATGGTGATTTACCAAAACTCCTGCCTGCAATTTCAACTGAGAAACAATCCATTTCTGATCACTCTCTTTGTTTCTGAGTTGGAGTAACTTGTAAGGGGAGTTTATAAGGGATACAGATGAAAGAGTCCTGGATCTCAGAAATATTCTTTGACCATAAAAAAGAAGATATCTTATCATATTAATGGTATGGGATATCAATAATTTTTTTTTTTTAAAAGTAGAAGAGAAATAATTTATCAAGGTTATCATAGTTTTAGCAACTACCTAAATAGTGTAATTTCTTCTCTCTTCTCTTCTGTAATGTTTTAAAAATCCTTCTAACATTGCCAGGCTTTGGCAAAAAAACAAAAAACATTGCCAGGCTAATGGCAAAATCCAAGGAAACTTTAGAGATAGTTTCTTATAAAGATCAATAATAGGAGGAATTGAAAATACCAAAAAACCAATCTAACCTTAACTTCTCATGACTTGAAAAATAAATGAGGAGAGGTATTTTGGTACTTTCATGCTCGGTTTTTTCGTTATATGGATTGATAATTGAGGGTATTGTGGGAATTTTTTGAAAAAAGTTACTATTTATGGGTCTCATTTTTCATAAACTAATATTTTTTGTTAGATTATTTATTTAATAATCCTCATATTTTTATATTTTCTGCTATTTAGTGTTTTACAATTATAGATTTGACGATTTAACGCGTTGACTTTTATTTTTGTATTTTTTTATTTATCCGATTAAGGTGATTCAAATATCTATTAAAAGGTAATTTCATTATCTACAATTTTCATGAAAAACTCAAAAGGTAATTTTAATGTTTTGATTTTAAAAAATGCTTCCGAAATTTTGTGGTTTTGATTGCCGGTCAATTTAATATCGTATAATTTTTTCTCCACATGTCCGATTGAAGTTATTAAAGTGTCGGTTAAAAGGTTATTGCATGATTACGACTTTCATGAAGGATCCGAAAGATAAATTTAATCTACGAGTTTCATGAATGGTTCAAATGTGAATTTTTATGCTTCAAGATCTCCATTAACAAATATTTTCTTATATGGATTATTTATCAAATTGCCCTCATATTTTTCTACTTTATACTATTTAATCCTTTACAAATTCTATATTAATCTAACGTTAAGATTTGTTTATTTATTCTTTATTCTATTTGTGCGATTAAGTTGATTTATGTGTCTATTTAAAAAAAATTTCATGATCTACAACTTTCATGAAGGACTTTAAAGCAAATTTTTATGTTTTAATTCAAAAAAATGCTTCCTAAATTTGGTCGTTTCGATTGTTGGTCTATTTAATACCATATAATTTTCGATCCACATGTCCAATTAAAGTTATTCAAGTGTCGGTTAAAAGGTTACTGTATGATCTACGACTTTCATGAAGAACCCGAAAGTTAATTTGATCTACGAGTTTCATGAAGGGTTCAAAAGGGAATCTTTATGTTTCAAGATATCTATTAAGAAATATTTTCTTATTTGAATTAGTTATCAAATGACCCTCATACTTTTCTATTTTATGCTACTTAGTCCTTTACAAATTCTATCTTACTCGATTTAACGGTTCATTTTTTTTTATTTTCTTTGTTCTATTTGTTCAATTAAAGTAATTCAGGTGTCTATTAAAAAGTAATTTTATGATCTACAACTTTCTTGAAATACTCAGAAGCTAATTTTTATGTTTCAATTCTAAAAAATACTTTTGAAATTGTGTGATTTCGATTGATAATCTATTTAATTTCATATTATTTTTTATCTAGATGTTCGATTAACAAAGATTCACAAAAATCCCTTCATAAAATTTTCGACCCCGCAACGAAGCGCGGGCCAAAAAACTAGTTATACTAATTTGTTAAGTATTGGGCTTATGGCAGGTCTTTGTGTTATACCGACCTAGCTTTTTTTTTTTCATATTTCTCGCCAGATATACCTCGTTTTCACTAAATATTAGTAGCACATGTGGTTTTTTCTTTTTAAATCACTTAAAAGAAGTAGCTACTAGTTTTTTTTTTTTGGTTAAAACTTACTAGTTATATGCCTGAAAGGGCACCCATCCTCTACGGATGGTAGAGCTGGCAAAATGAACCCGAACCGAAACCCGTCCGAACCTGAAATTACCCGAGTTGACCAGAAAAGTCAACGTCCCGAACCCGAAATTACTCGAGACCGAAAATACCCGAACCCGACGCAGCCCGAGCCCGAACCCGACCCAAGACCGAGACCGAACCCGGCCCGATCCCGAACCCGAAATAATTTGAATTTAATAATAACTTAAAAAATAAATAATTTATTGGTTAGAAAAAAACATATTTTCTTTTAATATTAAATAAAACTATTATATATATATATATGAATATAATAAAATTTATATTATAATGATCACAATCAAATGATTCATTAATCAATATAAAAAGTGCTAAACTACTATATATATATATATAACTTATATAACTTAAAGCAAAAGACTAAAAAGTACCCTTATAACTAATTAAAGTATAATTAATTAAATACATGAAATTTTAATTTTTTTAAACAAATAAAGAGTCTACAAAAGCAGATGATGAAACAGAAGCAAATGTTTAAACCGAAAGTTCTATCCTTGTTCAATCTAGTCCCTTGTTTTAGTTCAGTTCAATCCCCAAAATTCTTTAGTGGTTCAATTAAGGGTCTATCAGCTTTTAATTTGTTTAATTTAAGACTTTCATTTTAATTATTTGTTTAATTTAATGCTTAATTTGTTGTAATTTGCAATAATTTGGAATTGATTAGCATTAATTAATTTAAATTAGTAATAAAGTATATGTATTTTATATTTAATTCAATTAATTTAAACAAGTTGATCGGCTCATGCTGGTGCGTTGAGCATTCTTGATTTGTGGCTAGCAAATTATTTTCGTTTTAGAGTTTTTTTTTCTCAGTTTTTATCATATATGTGAGTAGGTGGTTATCGGCTAGCGCTGACAAGTTGAGCATTCTTGATATGTGGCTAGCAAATCATTTTAGTTATAGAGTTTTTTTTTTTTCTTCTCTCTCTCTCTCGATTCTTATCATATATGTGAGTAGGTGGTTAGCAAATTCAATATTTGGAGCAGATCTTATAATTGAAGAACTAATCTGCCAAAGTAATATAATAGTGTCTTAAAACATGCTGTTGTAGAAAATAAAAGTTTTTGTAGTTGTTGTCATACAATTTCCCATTTTTAGAGTTGTTATCGCTTAATTTATCGAACAAAGATATAGAAGGACACATTGCAATATAAGCATGGAGAAAAAACCATCTTTATAAGACTATAATCATTCTTTTTTTTTTTGAAAAATATAGGACTATAATAATCATTCTATTTGAACATAAAATGTCTAATAATGCATTTTTTTTTTAAAATCAATATTGTGAATTAATAAACTTACTTTTAAAAGCACAATTAATTGTTTTCACATTCACCTTTAGTACAAGACCAAAAGTTGGAGTTATCCATCTCAACATTAACCAAAGTTTAGGGTCTTAAAGTAATTTGGTAGGTGGAAAAACACTAAAATGTTTAATAATCTAATCTCTCATTAACCCAAACATGAGATCAAATAGTAAATTCATAAAGTTGGAGGAAAAAAGAATGGTGAGAAACTAATTGAGGGACTTCTTATTAAATAAATAATACATGATTTTATGGTCAATAAATGCTTTCACATTCAACTGGTTAAAACCTTTGCAATTACGAGAAAGGGTTGGACGAAAAGGGAATGGTGAGAAACTAATTGAGGGCATTCTTAGTAATTAACCAAGTGAGAAAAGACAGAAAAAGACAAAAAAAAAATTAAAATGGAGCCTCCTCATCGATCCTCAAAAGGGGCCTTTGGTAAATTCCCTAGGTCTTTCAAATAATATTTAGTATATATATATGTTGCACGCCACTTAATAATGGTTGGTGACCGTAGTCTTTCTGAAGAAGGGTTTGCATTTTTTAACGAGTGGTCGAGTTCTCGGAACTATCTGAATGTCTCTATGGATGAGACTGTTCTTTTACTATTAATAATTTGTTAGTAATTTTTAACAATTATTCAATCTTTATATATATTGATAATAATGTTATATTATATTATATATTATCAATAAACTTATAATATAAAAGATAAAACAATTATTTTAATTTAAAAAAATCTTTAAAAAGAGCTTACACTTGAACCGGGATTAGCCGGATCCAGATCGGTCTCTGAATATCGAATCGAAATCAAACCCGAGCCCGAATCCGAACCCTACCCGAGACTGAACCCGACATAACCCGAGCCCGAAAATACCTGAACCTAACTTAACCCGAGCCCGAAAATATCCGAACCCGAAAAAGCCTGAACCCAAAGTACCCGAACCCGTCCGAACCCACCCAATTGCCAGCTCTAACGGATGGGTAGCCAAAAAGTTACTAGTTATATACACTTGAAAATAATATTACTATTCTGCTAAAATTGGGCTTGAAACATAAACTTGCTTGGGTAATGACACTATGAGGGTCATGATAAATTTATGCTTCAAATAAACAACATATTTGATTGAGTTAGTAATACTTTGGACTCCTACTTAAAATGTTTGGAATTCAAGTTATGCCAACGGTCATTATTGGTGGTCGGTGGGTGAGTCTGTAAGTAACACTGTAAGTCCTTTCTAAGACATGTGGTGGCATGCCTTCATCGACCTTGTATTGGAACAGCCTCCCCTCATATAAACTTTAATTTGATAAAAGAAAAGAAATCACTGCTATATAAACATGTTTTCCCTATTCCCATGTTGGCTTGGCTAGTTTGGGAACAAATTAATTTTATTTCATTTAATAACAACATATAAAATAGGAAAATTATATAATATATTGTCAGCGAAGTTTGGGAGACTACACATGCGGAGTTGAAGGGTTGATATGTGTCTTTTAGGGAATAATTTTGAATTTAAAAACAAAATTAAATCGAAAAATCGATATGTGTCAACTCCTCACCCACTTGTGGAGTCCAAATTGTTGGTCCACTCGATGTGCTAGAGGGGGGTGAATAACATTTAATGAAATTTTTTGGGTTCTCTAAAAATGTGTTAAAGACACTAATTTAGAGTATGCAGATAAAGACACTAAAGCAAAATAAATGAATAGACTACAAATGGAAGCAAGTGAAAGTATAAAGGAATTAAGTAAAGAAGTTAACAACAGAATAGTGGAAAGTAAAGAGAGTAGAGAAAGATAAAACTGGAACGATTGAAGAAAGGATGGAAGATTGAAGACGCTTCGATTTATAGAGGTTCGACCTTTCACACCTACGTCCTCTACCTTGGACACCACACACCAAGGATTTCAGAATCCACTATCAGTGAAGTTAAACAGGTCTTCACAACACTTTTGTACAACCACAAAGCTTCAAACTCGAAACTTCAACACCGAGTGCAAATCCACACTCAAACAATCCCAAGTGAACAACCCGCACTTGAACAAAAACGATAAAAAAAGTATATAAGTGTAGAAAAGATCCTAAGAGATCATATTACACAAGACCAGGCCTATAACAATCTAAAGATTCAATCTTTAAGCATAAATACAAAGATTCAAGCAATCAAAGAAAATTAAAGTGATAACAAAGCTTGGACTTTTTGGGACTTTGAAATTCTGGAGAGAGAAATTGATTTGATCTTCAAAAATGCTTGAAAACTAACTCAAACGGTCATATTTGAGTTCTTATAGTCTTTCTTGCAAACTAGCTGTTATCGGGTTCAAATTAAATCAACTGCCCGTTATTTTTGTCTTCTAGCAGCGCTAGGCTGTTGACAGCTTCAGCGCGTCCGTACAACGTTGAACGCTTGAGCGTGTCCGTACTGTTTGTCTTTTAGCCACTAGTCGCTTTAATCTCCAAATCATTAATCCCACCAATCTTCCAGTTTTCTTCCAACTTTGAAATTCTGTCTCGACTTGAGTATTCTTTTCATATGTTAACTTGATTCTACTTCTTCAATTTTGAACTTTGCCTTCTGAAATTACTACCTTTGGCTCCAAAAATTCTTATTAGGAAATTTTGCGTTCTTCACACACCTAAGGCTTCATGGCATTCTTCTTCATTAGTGTCATTGATGAAGTTTTCTTTTTAAGAGTCTACAATGCTTAACCTTTTTTCTTGGTAAAGATTTCACTGGATACTAAGTAGATACATTGGCTAACATAATTGGGTTTATTTTGTTATCATAAAAAACAACAGGGTTCAACATTCTCCCCCTTTTTTGATGATGACAAAACTAATCCTGAATTGAGATAAATAGCTAATAGGATATAGGGAATTAAGATAACAAGATAAGACTCCCCCTAAATTCATGCCATCTAATTTCAGAATTAATCAGAGCATTATAAATCAAGTTCAGAATAAAGTTAAAAAATACTAAAAGCATAAGTAAGATAAGAACTAGAAATCTCCAGAAAATCCCATTAGTGGCATTAATATATATACAGTTAAGTTCAGCCAAATGAATAGGGGTTTTCGAAAGATATACCATTGAAGTCTTTAAACTCCCCCTGAGTTAGTCAATTCATCTTCCCCATCGACCCCATCCAAGCATGCCAAAGTTTCCTTCAAGCATGCTGGTTTTCAAATGCTGAACACACTAGATAAAAACATTACAATACCACAGCATATATAACAAACATTCAACAAGCTCAATTCATAGTTCTTCTCCCCCTTTTTGTCATAAGCAAAAAAGGTTCAAGTACCTGCACACACACACACACACACACACACACACACACACACACACACACACACACACACACACAGGTGCCAAAATACAACTCAAAATAAATAAAAACAGAGTTTAAAATGCATGAAATGTTCAGAATGCAAAGATGAAATGTTTAATGCAATTAATGCATTCTAATCTTCACCTCCTTCAACTTCTTCTTCAGAGCTGCTTGAGGGAATGATGGCTTTAGGAGTAGACTTCTGCTGTGGTGACTTTGATCTTGACCTGCTTCCATAACTAGTCATGGCTACAATTGCCTCAGCTTCCTTGGCTATTTTGGACCGGGTGACTCTAGCACTCCTCGCAACCTTTGTAGCTGTAGTGGCTTTCTTCTTGACTCCTCTTTTGCGAGTTCCCTTTTTAGGAGTTACTCCCTCTGTCCCTAAACACAAGTCCCTTTTAACTATATCATCAAGTTAATTAAGAAAATTAATTAGGGTTCAAAATTTGATGTAACTTTATCTTCTTATTCTATTTTTGCCTCTATTCTCTTTCCCCCACTTACTCTCTCTCCTCTTATTCACTCTCCTAACTAATACTACCACTTGCAAGATTAGTTTTGGAAATAACTAATAAATATGCATTACTTTAACATCCTGATATATCTCCACAGCCAGTTCTTTCCTTGCCTTTTCTTTGGCCAAATCAACAGCAGATCCTTCATTAGTTTCTATAGCATCAATGTCAGCAGTAGTTCCTTTGATGATCTCATCAGCTTCTTGTTTTTCTGCAGCTTCTTTTTCCTTCTGTTCTGCATCAGTGGCTTCAACTCTTTCTTCTTGCTTCTTCCCTTCATTCACTTCTTCAGCAGCTTCTTCATCATCTTTCTTGAATTTTCCATTTCCTGTAGAAGAGCTATCTGTAGTTGATTTGTTGTCATCTTCTTTTTCTTCATCGGAGCTATCAGGTGGTATGATAGCTTGTTTTTTCTTTCCTGCAACTTTCTCAACTTCAGCAGTGTCATTAATGCCCTTTTTCTTCAGTTGCTCCTTTTCATAGGCTTTGTTAGCTTCATTCAGAATTTCTGCTGCTTCTTTGCTTGCTCTTCATCTTCTTCTGGTGTGATCCCAAGAGGCTTCATAGTGGCATCCCATGTTTGCTTGCTATGCTGACCCATTCTTTTCAGACTTTCTTCGATTTTCTTCCAAGTATCCATTTTTTTTGTCAAACCAGTAGCATCTTGAGCTCTCCTACTCATATAAGCAGCAACAAGAGTATCATAACAATCTCCCATTTTTTCATGGCTTGCCATCATCTGGTTCATATCAGATATGAACTTGACACATAGCGTCTGAGTATTTCCCACCAGAGTTCCCATCAATCCACTCAACTTTCCTATTACATCTGTTAATCCACCAATTTCTGCTATCATTGTTGTTTCTAATCCTGCCATCTTTTCCACAATAGCATCTTCACCTTTTTTCACTACTGTTGCAACTTTCTGAGCAATAGTTTCCATCATCTGCTACTCCTTGATAGTGTTCTTAATGAACCTATTAGTGGCTTCTTTGGAAAACTTAACATAGCCCTCAACCATATCCTTCTCATACGGTTTAAAATCATTAGTACTGAGGCTCTTCTTCATATAGCCAATAATAATGTGGCCAAAACCACAATACATTTTCTTCTTCTTATTGGCGATTTCCTTCATGCCTTTATGAGAATCCCTGCAATGTTGACTCTCTCACAATTATAGATTTTCCACAGCAGCCACACATCATGGTTGCTCACATATCTAATGGTGCAACCAATGAATTGGTGAATCATTTTTACATAGCTATTTCTAATAAACCTTGCCCCTGAAATTTCGGGCAAATCTTCATCGTTACCAGAAATCTGCCTCCAAGCGGCATTCTTATCAAACTTCTCATCAAAATCTTCTTCTCCCTTATAGTCAATCCCTAAATGCTCCCCAAAGATTTAGGGGTAATGACTATTTCATTCCCATTGACACATACAATCAGATTCTTATCAGAAAACAGAGCCCTAGCATCATCATTATCTATCACATCAGCAAACTTAGCTATACTAACAAAAATTCTTAGACCAAGGAAGGGCTAAGCTTAAATAGTAAACTCATAATTCGCTATTCCTAGCATATTCATCCTCTCAAAATTGTCATAAATTCCAACATTAGTATCATCACCCAAAAACGTATCCCAATCTATCATTTTTGCAGTCATAATCTGAAACTCAGTAATTTCATTATACCTTTTACGAATCGCTGCAGTTTTCAGGCGATCTGCAATTTTGTTTGCCTTAGGAAGCTTTCCAAATATCAATCTAGCTCCATCGAAACTCCCTTTCTTGTCAAAACTGCTTCTAGCTTTCTTTGTCGGCACTGTGGTTTCTTCTTCCTCGATAATCTCAAGCTCCGATAGCTTTCTCTTTGCTTTCGAACCTTCTCCCTTCGCCATTGTTTCTCATGAAATGAGTTGAAGAGAGGATTTCAGTGAATGTGAATGTATGAGAGAAAATAGTTTTTGAGAGAGAGAGAGAAGAGTTAGCGATTAGGTTTTCAGAATGGAAGAATAGAAAGAGAAAAGACTTTAAATAACAAAAGAACTTTGGGAAGGAGGAAGAGTTTTTCGGGAAGAGGAAAGAGTAAGTAAATCTTTTTTGAGTTTGAAAAAACTTTACCCAATAAGGATAAAGTTGAATTTTGAAATTCAAAAAGTGTACTGACTTGACAAGATGCATTCAACATGGAAAGAGGGAAAGTAAAATGTGTGTCAGGGGGAAAATCTGACAAGTTTTCGTGTATTTATATGCATGTATGTATGTACAGATTAAAGACATTAATATAAAGTGCATGAACCAATTAATTAAATGCAACTAGAATCTATCATGTCAAGCTCATGCCTAATTTTGCTAAAATGCTCATCACAAAGAGTTTTAGTAAAGATATCAGCAAGTTGTTTAAGGGTACTAACAAACTCAATTTTGATGTCGCCTCTTTGCACATGATCACGAATGAAGTGATGTCGAATCTCAATATGCTTAGTGCGAGAATGCTGTACATGATTCTTTGTAATATTGATCATACTAATGTTGTCACAGTAAAGTGGCATCCCCATCATGGTGATTCCAAAATCTCGAAGTTGATGCATAATCCATATCTATTGGACACAACAACTTCCAGCAGCTATGTACTTAGCTTCAGCAGTTGATAATGCTACTGAGTTTTGCTTTTTGCTCGACCATGACACTAGCATTTGTCCGAGAACCTGACAAGTGCCACTAGTGCTTTTCCTATCGGTCTCACTACCTGCAAAGTCAACATCAGAATAACCTAAAAGATCTAACAGAGATCCTTTGGATACGATAGGCCTAAGCTAGTGGTTCCATGAAGATTCTCTTCATATCAATGAGGTGAGATTCCTTTGGACAAGATTTAAAACGAGCACAAAGAGAAACACTAAAGAGTATATCAGGCTTGCTAGCAGTGAGATAGAGTAGGGAGCCAATTATACCTCGATAGAGTTTCTGATCAACTACCTTACCTTTCTCATCAGAATCTAACTTAGTGCCAGTAGCCATTGGTGTCTTCATTAGTTTACAGTCCTCCATTTCAAATTTCTTTAACATACCCTTTGTGTACTTGGAAAAATACTTGCACAAACTTTCATTAGTGGCAGCAAATAAAATATCATCAACATAAATTTGAACAATAAGGAAATCAGATTTTTTTTTTTAATAAAGAGAGTAGTATCTATACTTCCCCTTGTGAACCCTTTGTCCAAGAAAAATTTAGATAGCCTTTCATACCAAGCCCGAGGTGCTTGCTTGAGTCCATAGAGAGCTTTGTGAAGTTTGTACACGTAGTCAAGATGTTTACTGTCTTCAAAGCCCGGTGGCTGTTCCATATATACTTCTTCCTGAATGTGACCATTAAAGAAGGCACTCTTCACATCCATTTGATAGAGCTTGAAGTCCATATAGTATGCAAAAGAAAGGAGTCTGATAGCTTCGAGTCTTGCTACCGAAGCAAAAGTCTCATCATAATCAATTCCTTATTCTTGGTTGTAAACTAGTCTTGCTTTGTTCCTGACAACTCTGCCATTTTCACCAAGCTTGTTCCTGAAAACCCACTTTGTGCCTACTATGGGATGATCTACAGGTGGTGGCACTAATGTCCACACCTTGTTCCTCTCGAACTGATTGAGTTCTTCTTGCATTGCAACCATCCAACTTTCTTCTTTTTCAGTATTTTCAAATACTTTTGGCTCAACTTGGGATATAAAGGCAGAAAACTCACAAATTTCTCTCAATGCTCCTCTTATTCTCACACCTTCACTAGGATTTCCAATGATCAAATCTAGAGGATGACTTTTTCCATACTTCTATGCCTTGGGGAGATCTTCATGTTGTTGATCTTGCCTCTGAAGACTTTCAATAGGAGGATCTGCATTGATATCTTCAATGGCTTTCTCATTAGTGTCAGCAGTGGTCATGGCTTCTTTCCTGTTCGTCTCAATAATTCCTGCATCATCATCATCTTGCACAACCTTTCTCAGTGCACTATCAGTCTCATCAAAAACAATATGAATAGACTCTTCAACTACTAAAGATGTTTTGTTAAACACTCTATATGCTTTAGAGTTCAAAGTATATCCAAGAAAAATAGCTTCATCACTATGAGCATCAAACTTGCCAATGGGGTGTTTGCCATTGTTAATAATAAAACATTTGCAATCAAAGCTTCTAAATTGAGAAATATTGGGCTTTCAGCCTTTGTAAAATTCATAAGGTGTTTTTGAAAGAATAGGTCTCATTGAAACACGGTTTAAAACATAGGTAGCAATGTTAGTGGCTTCAGCCCATAAATATTTTGGAAGATTGTTCTCACAAAGCATAGTTCGAGCCATGTCATTTAAAGTTCTGTTCTTCCTTTCCACCACTCCATTCTGTTGTGGTGTTCTGGGAGCAGAAAAGTTATGTTGAAAACCATTTTTATTACAAAATTCCTCAAAGACATGACTATCAAACTCACCACCATGGTCAATCCTAACACTTATAATAGTGAAACCTTTTTCATTTTGGATTCTCTTGCAGTGATTAGCAAAAACATCAATAGCTTCATCTTTGTGACTAAGGAAATAAACCCAGGTAAATCTAGAAGAGTCATCAACTATGACAAACCCATAAGATTTACCTCCCATGCTAGTGACATCAATGGGGCCAAACAAGTCTAGATGCAACAACTCCAATGCTCTCGTTGTGGAAACTATATTTTTGAATTTGAAGGAGCTCTTGACCTGTTTGCCAAACTGACAAGCTTCACAGATTTGGTTAGTACTTCCTCTGTCCCGCTTTACTTGTCCCTTTTACCTGTTTTACGTTAAACAAGAAAACAATTATTTCCCTCACATTTTAGCAGATTTAAGCATTTCTTCCATTTTTACCCTTTTTCTTCTCCTCCTTCCGTTCTCTCTCCACAATTACTTCCATAGTTGGGTTTTAAGAACCGTAAATGAAGACTTCATTCTCCTTCTCTCTTCTCTTCTCTCCTTCTTATGAACAAAACACATGTAAACCCTGTATTTCAAATTCCTATGAAAATCTATTTGATTGAAGAAATTTTTTGGTGGGAAATTTTTTTTTTTAGTAATCTCTAGTTATCATCGAAAATCTTGTTTCGCACCAAAATTTTTTTTGAATCAAAAATTGATTTTATTTCTGAGGAGAACCCTCTTAATGGCAGTTTCTCCTCTTTTCATAATCCCAAATTTCCCATTACCCATCTCTAATTTCAAAGGGTTCAAGTTTGATTCATGTGTTTGGGAAACAAATCGGCTGGGTAAACAAGTTCAGGTAACAATTGTGGTTTAATTTTAAGAATTTAGTAGTTCGGTTAATTCCCCTTTCTATAGCTGAATCTGCTGTGTCGTCTTTTTGATTTGTGAGTTTCGTTTGAGTTTTTAATCTGTTCCTGTATAGGTACATAAAAAATTTTGTTCATAGAGAGACAAAGGCTATGTCGACATCTTATAAAGAGCTGGAGCTTATGCTAATTGAGGCTGGGAACAGGCTCGTTGAACCTCCTTTGTCAGTTGATGAACAGGCTCATCCATTTCTTTTTCCTGTTAATGTTTTTTTGTTCTAAGCTTTTCTGGTTTTCTATGTCTTTTATTCTGTTTTTGTCAAAACTGTTATAACCTTGAAGCAGTTCTAGAGTAATTTTATGTTCATGGATATAGGAGTTTTTTTCAACATTCTACTATTGTCAGTTATCTCTCTTTCCTTTAGTCATTTTAATACATGCATGTTTTGAATTTTCTAAAGGGCTTTGCTTTAGTACTTTTTTCAATGCTCTTGATACATTATGTTGGATATATATATTTGAGGAATTAGCTGGATATATTGCTTCTTCAAGACACTGTATAATTGGCTTGTCTATATTGCATATTTCTAAAAAGCCTTGTTATATAATTTTGAATATCTTTGGGTTGTTAGTTAGAATAAGTCTTGATTAATGCTTCGAGCAATGTTCTTATGTTTTTGATAGAAATGCAAAAGAGGACATTGATCTTCATCTGCCTTCCTTTTTCTACTTACGTTTTTTTTAGCAAGGACAATCATTGGCCGGTTTATCCTCGGCAAAGGCTATACATTATCCTGCTTCAGTATTTGCTGGAAATAGGCAATTCAAGTACCGTGGTTCTGTTGTTGGCCGTTTGGAAAACGAACCTGCTGATGGAGCAACATTGGATGCCTTAATTGGAAGGAAAGTGTGGACAAGATGGCCTGAAGACAACAACTTTTATGAGGCTATAATCACAGATTTCAATCCCTCTGAGGTATGCTCAAGGCAAATAAGTTGATTTCCTGTGTCTAACTCTAGACTTACCTTAGACAAGAGCTGTTTAGGCAATATTGAAAACTTTTAAAACATGTAAAATTGAAGGCATATGCTTGACAATCTTCGGCTTAGTCTTAGATGCCATTTGTAGACCTGCTTATGCCATTGCTCAACATGTGAGTCAAAGATTTATATGACCCCTTTTTCTATTTTGCAGCCATGATATTTGTCTATTTTTGCTAATTTATGCGCAATAGCAATCTGTCATATTTGGAACTGTCATAAAGTGCCTTTTGTTAAGTTAGGTAACTCTTAATAAAGTGCCTTTTGTTAAGTTAGGTAACTCTTGGACAACTTCCATTGAAAAAAATTGTTTACTTTCAGACTTGATTAATGTGCAGCTGAATATATATTTACACAGGCAATTTCACTTTTAATTTTTTTGGGTCTTAATGTGTGCCTTTAAATTAAACAATTGTTGAAAGTAATGTTAGAAATGGTTTAGAAAAGGTTAGAAGAATGTGGGCAAGGGTGTTTGTCGATTCAGGGAGCTAGTATTGCAACTTAATCAAAATTGTAGAAATTTGGGATTGGACTGTTTAACTAATTCCTTGGACTGCATACCAACTTTTCCCATTATAGTTTTGGTCCAACTTCTCATACGAATTTAATTCCAAATCAGAACTCAATTTTAAATGGACCATTTCTGATGCGCCAAGGGCTTATCAAGGACATCAAGAGGACTATGGAAATCATGGAGAGGAAGAGCATGGACTGCAAGGAAGCATGGAGATCATGGAGATTGCGCACAACATGTTTCAAACACCAAGGAGTTGCCAAAGATGCCATTTGATCAATTGAAGATGCCATTAGGTCCAATGACAAGAGCAAGAGCTAAAAGATTCAAGGATGCATTATTGGGCTTTGTTCGAACTCATCTTGAAGACTTGAAGACCATTGAAGTTCACTTGAAGAGCTTTGATGATGATTTGGGCAAGAATATTCCCATCGATTCCAAGCTTCTCACTTTGCTTTCAATTGATGGATGAATGAGCTTTATTGTGTAATTAGGCCATTCATGGGTTTATTCTATCTTAGATTAGTTTATTTTTATGTTTAGAAGACAATTGGATTGGGCCTTGTTTGACTAAGTCCAATCCCTTCTTCCTTATGATTTATTTTTCCTAGTTTGACTTGGAATTAGGCTATTTCCTAGTCTTTACCTATGTGTGCCGCCCAAACATCATGTAAACCGCCTTGGGGGGTGATGCGCTAAGGACTCATCATGGTCTTGAAGAGCACAATGGAGATCATGGAGAGGATGTGCATATGCGGCAAGGAGGCTTGGAGAAGCTTGAAGATGCTAAGGAAGAAGTTTCAAGCTTATCGGAGTTGCCTAAGATGCCATTTGATCCATTGAAGATGCCATTAGGCCCAATGACAAGGGCAAGAGCTAAAAGGTTCAAGGAAGCTTTGTTTGGCCTCATTAGAGTTCATCTTGAAGAGTTTAAAGCCATCGGAGATCATTTGAAGCCCATTGGAGATCATCAACAAAGGAATATTCCCATCGATTCCAAGTTGTGCATTCTTCTTGAAATCGATGAGCACTAGGTCATTAGAGTTGTAATTTGGCCATTATGGGCTTTATTCTATCTTTAATTAGCTTATTTTTAAGTTTGGATGTTATTTGGGTTGGGCCTTGTTTGACTAAGTCCAATCCTTGTTTAATTATGTCTTTATTTCCTTTTCCTAGTTGGGTTTGGACTAGTTTTACCCTTGGCCATATATTTGGACGAAAATTAGGTTATTTTTCTAGATCTAGGGCATCACCCTATGCCTATATAAAGGCACCAAACCCCTCTTGTAAACATAAGTTGAGTTGATTAATAAAATTGAGGTTTTTACCCAAATTGATTATCTTAGCTTCTTTGTTCTAGTTTGAGCAAAACTTAGGGTTCTTCAATCTTGTAGAGTCCTAGCAAACAATTAAGTTGTGATACTTGATTCCTTGTGAATCTTGTGATCTTAGGTGTTCAATTGCAGGTCTAATTGGAGGTCTAAGGCCGACGAAAGAAGAAGATTGCTTGGCTGAGATTGTCGACATACACATCTAGAAGTTGAAAGTTGTTCAAGTTGATTCTTGGCGGGTCACAAGGGTGGATTTGAATCTTAAAACAACTAGATTCATATCAATTGGTAATCAGAGCATAGGTTGTCATCTTCAATCGGTAAATCTATCCTTCTATTCATCTGTCATCAAGTTTTTCATCCATCTCATCCATCAAAGTTTTTTCAAATTTTCTAGATCTGAAAATTTCGAAAATTCAAAAATTTATTGTGGTTTTATCTTCACTCCAATTGACTTGAAAATTCAGATTTGGAGTCCTCATACCTTGTAGTTTAATCGAAAAATATCAAAAAAAATAAAAAAAAATTTCGACCAGAAACTTGTGAAATTTATTCTGGCTTCGTTTGAGCTCGGAAAGCTTTGAAATTTGAGATCTAGACTTCTTTTAGTGTGATCTTTCTGGGAAAAATACTGAATAAAATCAAAAAAATCTTTTGTGTCTGCCGTACCTTTGACCTAGGGTTCTTATCAGGGTATATTGGGGATTAGGGTTTGTTTTGAGCAATTAAGTCAATTGTTTGCATCTAACCCTAATTGATTGTTTGTTTGAGATTCTTGGGTTGCTTTTGCTGTGAATTGAGATCTAATTTGAAGAATTTCAAGTTTAAACCCTATTGGAGACAAGTGGTACAAAATTGGATCTAAGTGGTACTAGGGTTTATTATTGATTAAATTGATCGATTTGTCTTGCTAATTGTGTTTTGTGCAGCAAGTTTGGGAGACAAAAGGCTGTTTGGATTGTATAGATCACTTTTTTGTTTTTGATTCACTCAAGTTAATTGTTTGTTCCTCAAGTAGGTCACGAGAAGAAAGGAGGCTCTAACAATTTGCTCTTATTAGGCCTATTGAAGCTAGAAAAAGGCATAATCTTGTGAGATCATTAAGAGAGTAGTGGACCGCCAATCCATAGGTTGAGTGCAAACACGAGAGCACAACAAAGGTAAATCACACACACACTAGTGAGGAATATTTATTACTAACTTCTCTTTGTGTGTAGGTACAATGGGAGATCAAAATCAGGCCAATGATGTGGCTACCTCGTTGCAAGCTATCATGCAACAATTAGGCACTATAACAACAAGAATTGAGGCCTTGGGGGTTCAAAATCAACAAGCTCCACTTAGTTTGGTTGATAGGAGAACTTTGAGTGCCAATGTAAAAGGGGATGTTCTAAGGGAGAATTTGTTCCATACTAGGATGTATGCGAATGGTAAGCCTAGTAGTGTGATTATAGATGGAGATAGTTGTAAAAACATAGTTAGTGATTATTTGGTGAAAGAGTTATAACTACCTACTTGTAAACATCTTAAACCCTATAGCTTAAGTTGGATCAATGATAGAGAAGAAATTAGGGTTACTAAACAAGTTTTGGTTACTCTTTCTTTGGGCAGGTACAAAGAGGATGTCTTGTGTGATGTGCTACCAATGCGAGCTTGTCATGTGTTGCTTGGGAGACCTTGGCAATTTGACAACAAGGTGAAGCATGATGGTGAGTCCAACAAGTACACCTTTATGCATGGTAAGAGGCATGTTACTTTAGTTTTTTTATCACTTCAAGAAGCTTTAAAAGATCAAATTAAAGTGAGAGATGATTTTGCTAAATTGGATGATGAATTTAGGGCTAAAGAAAAGGGTAACACCGATTCTCAAATTGTTGATTGTTTTGATGATAAAACAACCTTATTTTCAAAGAGTAATTCTGAACCTGATTTGAGTGTTGTTTGCAATGACATGAAATCTGTTTTAGATGTTGTTAGTGATGATACTAAACCTAATTTAAGTGTTGTTTGTGATGACACTAAATTTGTTTTAGGTGTTGTTTGTGATGAAACAAATTCTGTTTTGGATGCTAATTGTGATGAAAACAAATCTGTTTTGGTTGATCATAGCATTGAAAATAGGACTGTTTGGGGTGACAGAAAAGAGACTTCTAAGAAAGTTGTTAAAGAGTGTATGTTAGCTAAAAGTGAGGTTAAGAGTGCTTTGCATGAGAATTCTGTTTTGATCTTACCTTTGTTTCGAAATACACTAATGGGTACTAACAACTTGGCTGGAGCTATTCCAAGCAATATTGTGTCTTTTTTGAGTGATTTTGTAGGAATTGGACTTGTTTTGATACAAGGAGGGAAGTTTGTAGCTTACTTTTGTGAGGAAATTCCTAGTGGATTGTCATCCATTAGAGAAATTGAACTCAATCCATATGGTGTGCGATACAAGTTCATTGAATCCTTTCCATATGTGGTGCGCTACAAGAAAGGTAAGGAGAATGTTGTAGCCGATGCTTTATCAAGGAGGTATGTTTTACTTTCCATGCTTGATTCTAAGTTTCTTGGATTTGAGTTTATTAAAGACTTATATGCTAGTGATGCTTACTTTAGTGATGTGTTTAAAGCATGTGAGAATTCTGGATTTGGGAAGTATTATAAGCATGATGGATTTTTGTTTAAAGAGTCTAGATAGTGTATACCTACTTGTTCTTTGCGTTTTGTGCTTGTGAGGGAATCGCATGAGGGTGGTTTAATGGGTCACTTTGGTGTTGATAGAACATATGAGATATTGCATGAACACTTCTTTTGGCCTAAAATGCGATATGATGTAGGAAAGCATGTTTCTAGTTGCATTACTTGTTTGCAAGCTAAATCTACATCTAAACCTCATGGTTTGTATACTCCTTTGCCTATTCCTCATGAACCATGGACTCATATTAGCATGGATTTTTTTTTAGGATTACCTCGTTCTAGGAGAGGTAAAGATTCTATCTTTGTGGTTGTTGATAGGTTTTCTAAGATGGCACACTTTATTGCATGCACCAAAACTGATGATGCCATTAATGTAGCTAATTTGTTCTTTAAAGAGATTGTTAGACTACATGGAATGCCTAGGACGATTGTGAGTGATAGAGATGCTAAGTTCTTAAGTCACTTTTGGAGAACTTTGTGGGCTAAGTTAGGTACTAAGTTGTTATTTTCAACTACTTGTCATCCTCAAACTGATGGTCAAACTGAAGTAGTTAATAGGACTTTATCTACCTTACTTAGAGCTTTGATTAAAAAGAACTTAAGGACTTGGGAAGATTGCTTACCTCATGTTGAATTTGCATACAATAGAAGCATACATAGTACAACTGGATTTTCACCTTTTGAATGTGTGTATGGCTTTAATCCTTTAACTCCATTAGATTTGTTGAGTTTAACTTTAAGTGTGCAAGTTGACATGGATGGGCAACGCAAGGCAGATTTTGTTAGGGATCTTCATACAAAGGTTCGAGCTCAAATTGAGAAGAAAACACAACACTACATGAAGAATGCTAACAAGGGACGCAAAGAGGTCATCTTTGAATCCGGAGATTGGGTTTGGTTGCATCTAAGAAAGGAAAGGTTCCCTGAGAAGAGGAAGTCTAAGCTATTACCTTGTGGAGATGGTCCATTCCAAGTCTTGGAGAGGATCAACAACAATGCCTACAAGCTAGATCTTCCTAGTGAATATGGTAATGTAAGTGCTACTTTTAATGTCTCAGACTTATCCTTGTTTGTTAATGATGCAGATTTGAGGACAAATCCTTTTTCAAGGGAGAGGGGATGATGCACTAAGGACTCATCATGGTCTTGAAGAGCACAATGGAGATCATGGAGAGGATGTGCATATGCGGCAAGGAGGCTTGGAGAAGCTTGAAGATGCTAAGGAAGAAGTTTCAAGCTTATCGGAGTTGCCTAAGATGCCATTTGATCCATTGAAGATGCCATTAGGCCCAATGACAAGGGCAAGAGCTAAAAGGTTCAAGGAAGCTTTGTTTGGCCTCATTAGAGTTCATCTTGAAGAGTTTAAAGCCATCGGAGATCATTTGAAGTCCATTGGAGATCATCAACAAAGGAATATTCCCATCGATTCCAAGTTGTGCATTCTTCTTGAAATCGATGAGCACTAGGTCATTAGAGTTGTAATTTGGCCATTATGGGCTTTATTCTATCTTTAATTAGCTTATTTTTAAGTTTGGATGTTATTTGGGTTGGGCCTTGTTTGACTAAGTCTAATCTTTGTTTAATTATGTCTTTATTTCCTTTTCCTAGTTGGGTTTGGACTAGTTTTACCCTAGGCCATATATTTGGACGAAAATTAGGTTATTTTTCTAGATCTAGGGCATCACCCTATGCCTATATAAAAGGCACCAAACCCCTCTTGTAAACATAAGTTGAGTTGATTAATAAAATTGAGGTTTTTACCCAAATTGATTATCTTAGCTTCTTTGTTCTAGTTTGAGCAAAACTTAGGGTTCTTCAATCTTGTAGAGTCCTAGCAAACAATTAAGTTGTGATACTTGATTGCTTGTGAATCTTGTGATCTTAGGTGTTCAATTGCAGGTCTAATTGGAGGTCTAAGGCCGACGAAAGAAGAAGATTGCTTGGCTGAGATTGTCGACATACACATCTAGAAGTTGAAAGTTGTTCAAGTTAATTCTTGGCGGGTCACAAGGGTGGATTTGAATCTTAAAACAACTAGATTCATATCAGGGGGTTATTTTTCTAGATCTAGGCGTCACCCTTTGCCTATCTAAAGGCACCAACCCCCTCTTGTAAACACAAGCTAAGTTTATCAATCAAAGAGAGTTTCTTTTGAAAATTGAGCTTCTTTGTTCTAGTTTGAGCAAGCTTAGGGTTGTTCAACCTTGTAGAGTCCTAGCGAGCAATTAGATAGTGATTATCTAGTTGTGTTTCTTGTGATCTTAGGTTGACAATTGCAGGTCTAAGTGTTCATCTAGTCCAACAATAGAAGATATAATCTTTGTGAAGAGTTCAAATCGACAAGAACTAGAAGTTGAAGTTGTCAAGTTGATCTTTGGAGGCTTTTCAAGGATAGATTTGAATCTAAAACAACTAGATTCACATCAATTTCTCTTTTTCTTTAATATGGTTTGGTCACGGCAAGTCAAAGAGTCACATGTTTTATAAGAAACCTTGGTTGTTGAATGTGAACTCATCAAGGGAATTTCTTTTTGGTACTGTCATCAAGGGATTGATTTGCTGCATGGACTACTGCTAGCTATAGTCGCCAAGGCACAATTACGGTTTCACACTATATACAGTGTTTACGTTACCTTTGAAGTATTCTTGCCAACCTTAGCATAACTTCATCATTTTTTTTGGGTCGCAGACAGACATGTCAATGTATAGAAACATGTAAAACAAAATTCAAAACTCATCAATATGAACAGTGTATTTAAATCCTGGATAGGTGGAATCTTAATTGGTAACAAATGTCAGGATTGCTCTTTTAAATAAATCATATGTTATTATTTACATGTGCATTGCACCTATGCTAACATATTTTGTCCTTTAGGAATCTATAAAGCTCATGGAGGGAAGCAGTGGCAGCTCTTATTATAACCGTCCAGCTTAAGGTACCAAATTCTTACTACATTTTTTACCCCCTCTTAATATTGACATGTTAATTTATGTTCTGTCCTCGCTTTTGTGAAGCATGTTGATTCAATGTAGAATTGTTTTGTTTACTCTTCTATCTTTATATATACAAAATTGCCTACAACATGTTGGAATGTTTTATCTTCATGCTCGAAGCCTCTTTTGCTTAATGTTTTGACTATGAAGATGTATAATTTTTTACTAGTGTAGACTTAAACTTGATGATAAAGGTACACGAGTAGAGCTTCCAAATCTTAATATTGCTGTCGAAGAAGGTTTTCATACTCAAATTCCCGATCTTAATATTGGTGCCATAGAAGGTTTACATAACCAATTTCTCGATCTGAATAATATCAACCCAACTTGTAATACAACTGAGCTATCATCAGCATCACCATTAATTTGTGACTTGAACATAAAACCAGCTACTGAAGATGATACAAGCATAGAAGGTTAGTGCCTTTACTGAATTAGATTCTTCTATGTTAATATGAAATAGGTAGCAATATGTGTTTGCAGGAATCTGATAAAAATGTGGCTATTGTGTGGCATTTTTTGCGCAGGTCAAACTTCCATGCTACCATCCAACAACTCCACACAAATACCACCTGGAAATGTTTCAAACATGGAAGAGGCTGATGATATAAGCATAAAAGGTAAATGTGTTTGGTCAATTAGATTCTTTTATGTTAAACTTGAAGTAGGCAACAATTTGTGTTTGTAGGAATTTGATAAATATGTGGCTGTTGGGTGGCATTTTTTGCAGGTGACTACCATGCTACCACTAACAACGACACACAAATGCCACATGAACATGGTTCAAACGTGGAAGAGTCTAATTCTAACATGGAAGAGGCTGATTTCGACATGGAAGATGCTGATTTTGACGCTGAAGAGGCTTATTTTAACATGGAGGCTTATTTGGACTTTGTCGAGGCTGATTTAGACATGGAAGGGGCTTATTTTGACATGGAAGAGGCTGGTTTTGACATGGAAGAGGCTGATTATGACATTGAAGAGACTGATTTTGACATGGAAGAGGCTGAAGTTCAAGGAAACAGCCACAAAAGGCGTTACAACATGTTGTCCAATGAAGAACGCATGGCCATATATCGTATTTGTTTGGAAAATAGTATTTATGGAAAACTGAAGGATGGCACCAAAAAGATTTTGGCTTCATCGTTTGGAGTCTGCACGAAATCCATTCAATGCCTTTGGAAGCGAGCAAAGGAAACCGGGAATGTGTATCATATGAAGACAAAAAATTGTGGGCGTAAAAGAATTCAACTTGACAGCGATCAGTTCCGTGAGATTCCATTATCTAGGAGGTCCACCTTAAGGAGTATGGCAGATGCTTTGAAAATAAGTAAGTCTACATTGCATAGACTTCTGAAGATTGGAGCCATATTGCGTCATTCGAGTCCTCTCAGGCCAAATTTAACTCTTGAAAAAAAGATAACGAGGTTGCGGTTTTGCTTGAAGAAGCTAGAAAGTAATGATTCCACGTTTAAAGACATGTATGACACTATTCATATTGATGAAAAATGGTTCTATCTAACTAAGAAGTCTGTAAATTACTACCTGCTACCTGATGAAGAGGAGCCTCATCGAAATTGTAAAAGTAAGAACTTTATTCCGAAAGTGATGTTTCTAGCTGCCTTAGCCCGTCCAAGATTTGATGTAGCAGGCAATGTACTATTCTCTGGAAAAATTGGTGTTTTTCCACTTGTCACAAAAGAGTCAGCTAAAAGGAGTAGTGTGAATAGACCTGCAGGCACATTAGAAACAAAACCAATTACTACGATGAATAAAGATTTTATGAAGACATTTCTAATTGATAAAGTTTTACCTGCCATCAGAGAAAAGTGGCCACGTGATGACATGAGGTAAAGTTCTAATTCCTTTTGTTTTAAATTTTTCTTTTTTCTGATTTAAAGTATAACCTAACTACTTTATGTCAGGTCTACAATATATATACAACAAGATAACGCAAGGCCACATGTTAAGTGTGATGATGCTGATTTCAAGAAAGCAGCAAAAGAAAACGGCTTCAACGTTATCTTAACTAATCAGCCAGCAAATTCTCCAGATCTGAATGTCTTAGATCTTGGATTTTTCCGCGCCATTCAATCATTGCAACAACAAGCTGCTGCACCAAAAACAATTGATGACCTTATTATGGCTGTGGAGAACTCATTTGAAGAATTCTCCCTTATGGACTCTGATAAAATTTTTTTATCTTTACAAACTTGCATGAGGGAAATTATGAACGTGAAAGGTGTCGCAATGTGCGGGTTCGGGGGGTCCGAACCCTACCGTTTAACGACTTAGAAATGGGGAAAACTATTGTTTTCAACTACGGAGTCGCCACTAATCTTTTTTATGGTGTGATTAGCCACCTATCAGATTATTAGACCTAATGTTGACATAAGCTTGGCAAAGGTGACACTAAACCTAATAAACGGTCTTCTAACCAGAGTTCTAAAGCTCGGGAGTCAGGTACGCGTGGAGAAGGATTAGCACCCCCACGACGCCCGTCAAAAGACGGCACTGACTAGTCTAGACTTAACTATGGGTTTCTAATATTGGTTGTCCCTATTCTTAAATTTATATTTTTCATGCCATTAAATTCTTTTATTTATCCTTGAAATTAAGCAAATAAACAAGCAAAAACGGATTTTGGATTTTGAAATAGGAATGTCGGGAATTGAACCCGTTTATTGTTTTGTTCTCTTTTTGGGTTCCTCATGAGAGCATTTTCTTTAAAACTTACCATTAAAACGACTTAACTTTAAAATCTTGGATGGGATCTTTCCTCTAATTGAAAGCTTGAAAAAGACCAAATGGGATCCTTCCCGAAATTAAAATTTAAGTTTTGAAAAAACTACTGGATGATGGGATCTTTCCCTAAATTAAAACTTCTGAAAACTTGATGGGATCTTTCCCTAAAAAACTTTGAAGACTTGATGGGATCTTTCCCTAAATTTAAAAACTTTAAAAAGAAACTGGATGGGATCTTTCCCTAAATCGGAAGACTTGAACAAACTTGATGGGATCTTTCCCTAATTAGAAATCTTGAAAGCTTGATGGAATCTTTCCCTAATTTTGAAATCCTTGAAAAAAATACTTTGGTGGGATCTTTCCCTAATTTTGAAAACTTGAAAAATACTTTGGTGGGATCTTTCCCTAATTTTGAAATCTTTGAAATAATGACTAGATGGGATCTTTCCCTAAATTAAAAAACTTTTGAGAACTATTTGAAGGGATCTTTCCCTAAATTAAAAACCTTGAAAAATACTTTGGTGGGATCTTTCCCTAAGTTGAGATCTTTGAAAAAAAAACTTTGATGGGATCTTTCCCTAAATTGAAAAACTTGAATTGGAAACTTGATTTTTTGATTTTGAATTTTTGAAAACCTTTTTATTAATTTTAAAATATTCAATTCTTTTCCCTCTTTTGAATTTTGTCTTTGAAAACTAAAAGAGAACAATTTTCAAACACAAACTCTTTTTAATTTTGAAGAAAATGATTTTATTCTATTTCAATTTCATTTTTTTGGATTTTCTTTTAAGAATTAATTGAGATTTCTAAGTCTGAATCCTAAATGCATGGATGCACGTGATGTATGTTTCCGGTTAAAATGCAAATTTTCACCAAATATTTATACGAGGAACACCATCTGGGCACCCGCCACTAATACTGGCTAAGACCCCCATCCTGAAATTCCAAGCCTAGAAAGGATAAATTGAGACCGACAAAGATTGTCTAAATCCCAATTATCGTTCCATCATAGGATCATTTTAATTACTCACATGAACATGATAATAACAACAGTTTATAAATATGAATGCATATGCTCAAATTAATCTAACCTGTTTCTTTCTTCTTTTTTCTTTTATTAATCTATTAACAATTAAATTAATTTCTAGAAATTTAGTTCTAATCTAAACAGTTAGACTAATCCTAACAAATTATAAAAGAGAATTACTAACTTAATTAGAATCTAAATTACTTGAATTAAACTAATTTAAAATCTAATTATAATTACCTTATTTGAGAAATATAATTTTAAGATATAAATATAAACTAAACTCAATCCAAACATAATTCTTAGACCCAATTACTAAGCCCAAACCTAAGCAAAGCTAAGAGCCCAAATAAGCAAAGTTTAAAGCCCAAACAAAGGCCCAAGGGATGGAATTGTACCCAACAAAATGAGATGGGCCGATTGGGTCACTGAGGTGGATCCGGGTCGGGTTCTAGGGTTTAGTATAAATACTAAACTTGAGTTTTTCCTTTTTAGCTTCTTCTTCTTCCTTTTGAACTGCGCCGCCACCCATGAGCTCACCAAGTTTCGCCACCACCGCATGGATCACCATGGCCACCATGCCGGAGCTAGAAATCGCCGTCCATCAGTCCCGAAAGCTCCATATTTGATCACCCTCGCCCCCTGAGCTCGACTTTGGCCTTGTTTCTCTCCAAATACTCTTGGAAAGGCACGAATCGGGACTAACCCGAGGTTCCCTTACCTTTTCCGATCTCCCTAACCAGCCGACGGACTCCTCTGATTTCAAGGTATGTTAATCTCCTAGTCCTATACCCCAAAACCCCTCTCCTAATCGAACCAAAAACACCAAATCCCGGCGGCGGAGCCGCCGGGAAGACTCTTTTTCAACCTAAACTAAAGTTCCCACCTCCGAAATGTATCTACCCTCAACTAGAAAATGCTCACACTCCCTCTTTTTTTTTGTACTTATTTTTACTATAAAAAATGAGTTCAAGAACCCTAGCTACCTCCCCTGTAAAACCCCTCTGTTTTTTTCTTGTACTTCAAAAAGAAAACAAAGCTGTCCCCCTTTTTTTGTGTGTGTGTTCTCTCCTCTTTTTCTATCTCTCCAACCCTAGCCTCCTTGCTAAAACTGTATACACTAGAAACCTAGAAATTTTCTTCACCACTGCCTTCTCCTCCTTCCCCCCCCCCCTTTTACTTCTAAAACTTCTTCCTCTTATTATTGTCCTCCCGAAAGAAAGAGGAAGCTTCCTCCTTATTTTTAGTTTCCCAATCCTAATTTGTTTTTTCTGCAGGTTATTTCGTGGTGCACGTGTGGGAGGTGAGGGCTTGATGAAGTTGGGTAAGGTTCCTCCCTCTTTCCCTTTTGTCTGCTTCTGTTTTTGTTTCTCTCTCCGGATGCCTTGCAAATGTTTTGAAGCAGTAAAATAACCTGTTTTAGGTTTCTAATTTCTGAATTTCATGTGGAGCGATAAATGCTTGCTGATTTTGTTGACTCTGGGAATTTCACTTGATGAAACTGTCTTGTCAAATTGTTGAATGCAACGAATATGCTTGATGCATGCTGTATTGTGAATCTGCCTTGCCATTGCAATTGCATTGATGTGATTGCTGGCATGTTGATCATTTTTTTGAAGTTAATTAGTAGCTTGAATGCCCCCTCACATGTGTTCTGTTTTCTGGCTTGTGGAAACTTGCTGAAATTGTTAAATGCCATGAATGTGATGAATGAACTGCCTAAATGCATGCTCTTTTTCTTGTGTTTTTCTTTGGTTGACATGAAATGCAGTGTATGTTTACTAGTCCTGAAATTACAATGCTGAACTAAAGGAACTAATGCTCAAATTTAGATGTGCTTTACTGCCAAAAGGAAAATGCTATGCCTGAGTGAAATGGGGATATTATGCTGCCTAACTGTGAAAAAGCTTATCTGTCTCAATAGTTATTCTTGTCTGATATTGCTTTACTTGACTGAACTACCCTGTTTTTGCTGTCTTTTCTTTTAACTGTCATGAGATGCAATGCATGCTTACTAGTCCTTAATGCTAAACTGAAGGGACTTAATGCTATGAGACAAAATGCAGTGTATATGTGAGAATGCTTGTTGAATTGGAGTGTGACTATTTATGCAATGTAAATGGGACTCGTATGAACTGAATGCATGCTGTGGAAATGAGTGTGCCATGTATCTATTTTTTTTTGCTTGATTACTCCACACTGACTTTGATTGCATGCTATTCAACACGATTTGCCGTGTTGATGACCATTGTAATAGCATATGTGTAACTCTATAATGTCATGAATGAGATGTCATGCTGTATGCCTGCAATGAAAATGCTATGATCAAATTCAACTGCTCCAAATTCCTGTGAGAATTATCAGTTGCTGTTTTATTGCTGCCATTGCGAGCTAGGTTGCTGGACATTGATGCTTTGAATCTGCTTCTGTTTGTTTCACCATTGATGATGGTATGATCCTTTGTAACTTGTTAATCACTGTTTTGCTTTGCTGCCATGGGATTGAGCATGAGAACCTGAGGCATTGTGATAGCTACGGGGAGCTTGCGCGTAGCCGCACGAAATGAAGAAGTGACAAGCCGAGCAATGAAGAAGTGTGACAAGCCGAGGCGACATGATTCCAGCCTGAGAAAAACATCAATTTGGAAACTTTTATAGAAACACATTCCTTGTATTCTGTGAGATAAAGAAAAGAGGCAAGGAAGAGAGTCCCAAGAACATGCAGAAATGTAAAAAGAATGTATTTTTGTCTTTTTGTAAATAATGGTGCATATGCAAATGTAAATAAAACACCCTTCTGATATATATTTTTTTGTTAAAACAGAAAATACAACTAATTATTCCTTCTAGTATTTACTATTTTGTAATTAATGGGATAAAAGGGAAATGGGTTTTGAGAAATTATGACTCAAGACAAAATCCAAAAAAAGTAAAAGAAAGACCCAAGCAAGAAGGCCCAAAGCAAAAACCTTAAAGCAAATGGGCCAGTTGTGAAGAAATGAGGGTCCAAATGAACTAATCCAAAGCGCAACCTTCTCTTTTTTGATACTTTTTGTATTTATGAAAATATGTAAAGGTAAGTAAGCAATTAAGTGAAGATAAAAACTTCTCTCTCTTTAATTTTTCCAATTTCCATTTTTTGTATTTTCGAATGCAATTTAAATAATTAAAGCTAAGTGCTAATTAGTAAAATGAATCCTAATAACATTAGACTAATGTTATGTTATACTAAATGCAAAAAGTGAATTTACTAAATACCAAAAGTGAATGACATAAATGCAAATGTAGAAGTAAATATACTAAATTAAAGGATACAAGCAAAAAATGGGTGTCTACAAAAGGCTGCAACAAATACAAGATCCTACACATGAAGAAAGATCAACTAGCAAGGGAAGGTCGATTGCCAACTCGGATAACTTGTGACCCAGCAGTAGTGCAAGAAGCGAGGGATTTTCTTCCTCCTGAAGAAGATCCGGACCAGATTGTTAATCCTCCTGAAGAAGGTGTGGACCAGATTGTTGATCCTACCGAAGAAGTCATGGACCACACAAATGTTGTTCCTTTTTGAGCAGGTGTTTTACATGGTGATCTAATTAGTAAGAAGTTTTTCATCATGCTCATATTTTGATTAAGCTGTGCATGTAGTTTTACTTAAGTTTCTTTGTCTATGTTATCTTTCTATCATACATGTCCATTTGCAGAAACTTACAATATTTGGATTTTGCAGATTTCAAGTCTGTTCTAGGATTGCAATATCTGGACCTTTTTTTGATGAGCTTTGAAGAGAAGCTTGAAGAACGACAAGAAGGAACATTAGAGAGTGATGCAAACTCTTTTTTTTTTCTGATGTAGTTTACCAGTTGTTTGACTTTTTTTTTTTAATGAAACTCATTTTGATTAACAAAAACTAAAGAGAAGTAAAAACTTATGGGCCGGACTGGGTCTACTGGGGGCTTTCTGCACACTAAAGAAAATGATCAGTAATATTCAGGCAATAACACACGATTTGTACCACATCAATGCAAATTAAAGATCGAAATTGAGCAAGTGACAATCATTATTCCAAAATTTTCTTAATTACCTTCCAAGTTAATCCCTATTTGAGAAATTAGGTCTTAACTCCAAGTTCAATTTCCTTAAAATTGAAATTAGCCCGAAGTGTCTTACATATTATCTTCAAGCTAATTCCAATTAAAGAAAACCTTTACTTTAAGTTGAGACCCTATTTCCCAAATCAAGATTAACTCAAGTAATTAAACTTCGATTTTCAAATTGGACAAACAAGCATTTTCGAACATATATCTCATATTCCAATACAAAAGGCAATTTAAATAAAAAAAATTCATAAAACTAGATTAAAAGATCATATTTTTCATTTTTTAAGTCAATTTAAACATAAAATCCAAACTTTGGCACCACACACTTAAATTAACCAAAAGACACAACCTTTATACCATAAACACCCAAAAGAGTCATACCTTTTCAAATCAAAATTGCAAATCACTCAACAACTACCAATTAAATAAAGAAAATCCAATTTCTAAGTTAAAGATCCCAACTTTAAGCAATTCATGGCCAATTAACCTAAAGTCCACTTAATACTCAACACAAAGGGTAATTTATTTAATCAAAACATTCAAACAAGCTAAGTTTTTACTTATATCAACATGGAAAAGTTTGTTCAAAAATGAAGAATGAGCTAAATTTATCAACTTTATCCCAAAATAGAACAATCAAGCCTAAAATTGAACCAAATCACATAAGCATGCCTCAAATCGCATCAATTAAACATGTCAAGTCCCAAATTGCAGAAATCGAAAAGCAGGGGAACAAAATTGAAGGGATTATAAAGCCAACTTACCTATACAGAGTCGTTTAGGCCGATGGAAGACTTAAATTTGCTGACTTCCCTTCTTCTTCTTCTTTCTCGGCCCTTCTCTTCCCAATTGCAAACCCTAGCCGTCTGAGACTAAACCGCGCCAATCTCTCGACCCATTTCTTCAATCCACAAGTTCGAAACCCGGCACCCACGACCTTGAAACGACTAAGGACTCGCCCAAGCTTTGTCCTTTCGAAATACCCCTTCGCTTTGATGAAGAATGCCTCAGATCTAAGCCCTTTCGGTGGGCATAAGCTTCGAGGCTTGAATCGGAATAGGCGAGCTTTGGTGGATGCTAGATTCGACGGGTGCTCCCAATGTAATCGTTCTCTTCTTTGAGCTTTATGCGTATGTATGATTTGATGAGTGTAGTTTGGTGAGTTGAGGGGAAACGTTTGAGTAAAGTTTTTTTTTTTTTTTTGTGTTCATGGAGAAGTGTTCTTGAAAAATGGGTGGAGAGGAGTTTTTTTGGTTCAGAAAGGAGAGTTAAGAATGGAGAATCCTCTGTTTTGTTTTTGTTCCAGAGTGGGTGCCTTCTTTGTGCGCCAGGTATATGGAGTGTATATCAATCAAATGATTTTTCTAGAATGGAGCTAGCAGGAGGGTGTCTCGAGAGTGAAGCGAAGGAGAAAGGTATTTTTGAGAGTTCGAGAATGGAAGCCCTTTTTTTTAGAGCGTCATGAGTTGCGTGTTTTTCAGTGTATGGTTGTTGTGATGGGAGTGTCCTATGGTTCTTGTGTGTCAATGGAGGAGAGGGAGGGTAGGAAAATGAGAGAGAGAAGAATGGAGATCGTTCTGTTTTTTTTTTTTGTGAGAGAGAAAGATGTGAGGGAGAATCTGGTGAGAGTTGGTCTAGAGTGAGCTGTGTGTGTGAAGGAGAGGATTCGGGAGCATGTGTGAGTGAGTGAGAGAATTCGGGCCGGAGAGCCAGATGATAGAGAGAGGGTGTATCGTTTTTTTAGGTGTGGCCAGAATTTTTTTGAGATTTCTTGCGAGGCTAGAGGTCTGGATAAGTGTCCAGGATGTGTGTCTAGTGGGAATCTCTCTAGGGGGAAAATGGGAAGCAGTGTATCGGTATCTTGTGAGGAGAGAATTAGCGAGTCTTGAGAGAGAAAAATTCCCTGTTTTTGGGGAGAGGGTGTAGTTGGTGTGAAGGGTCCTTGTGGTGTGGGAAAGAGATTCCATTCTCTATGCTGTGTAGTCTCCATTCATCTCTATCCCCTTCCCCTTTTCTTGCTAACCACCTCTTCTGTCTTCTTCTGTGCAGGTGATGATAAGGATGGGAGAGAAGGTTTTTAGCTGGCTACAATGAGGTGGCTTTGTCAGGTAGATCCTTTCTTTCTCTCACTTATAACTGTTTTTAAACTGAATTGGATTTGAAATTTTGCTGCTGTGTCAGTTGGCTCCTTTTAAAATGCTAAATGAAAAATACATGCTGCTATAACTTAAAATGCATGCTAATTTGTTTGATTAGTTGCCTTGAGTGCTCCTGCTACACACTTGTTTTGTTCAGTTGTATAGTTTAGCACCATTGCCTTCAACTTCACTGCTTTTGGATTTTTGAGAAGACAACTTGATGATGATGAAATTGGATATGACTTCATTTTGCTCTTGTACTTTATGTGCGCATATTGATCTTGTTTTACTGTCTGCTTGAAATGCTTTGTGTTCTGTGCTTGTTTGATGAGTGCATTGACCATTGTATTATTGCTTTGTTGTCTTGATGTGCTGAATGACCAACTTTTAATGCATTTCTGTTCACCCTTTTGTTGCTCAACTCATACACCCTGCTGAATTGTCATGAACTGGCCCAATATGTAAACTGTCTATTGTCTTTACAGGTCTTTGAATCTTTTATCAAGTGATTGATCAAATTGTTGCCTTGAATTTACTGTCTATTGCTTTTGCTTCTTGCTGGAATTTCATGTTGCCATAATTGAATAATGACTTTGCTAGCAATTTGGTTCTGTTTCGATGCTTTCTTGAACTGATTGCTGCAACGAACGACCATCACATTTCGAAACTGTTTGCAGGTTGATGTAGGATCTGGTAAAGCTCAAGCAAAGGATGTGGCCTTTGGGGAGAAAGGACTTCTTTGAATAAGAATGAGCATGATTCAAAGCTATGCAGCATGTGAGCTTAAGCACAAGGAAAAGAAGACTTTGGGAAAGAACAAATGGGATAAGAGATGGGGAAGAACTAGGAAAGGGAAACAGGAAATGGGAACTTTGTAATGAAAAGAAAAGAAAAGATGGAGATATAAATCTAAAACCATACTGTATTTTTTTTTTACAAAATAAGTCCTAAATGAAAACCCCTCTTTTCGTAACTTTGTGCTTTTTTCTGTTTTTATATCTTTTTTTTTCTTCTTTGTACTTTTTATACTGTTAATGCCATAGTGAATTAAAATGCCAACTCTATACTTAACAATGTGAATTAAACCAAATAATTGACATGAACCAAATCGGAATGGCAAGATGGCTCTCTATTAAAATGAACGGCTAAAATGGTAAGATCAACTCACTATTATAAACTATAGAATATGCAAGGCTAACATGGAAAAATATTTTTTGGGTTTTTGAAGGCGAATGACGACTAATGCAATATAAGTCCTAATATATAAATGTAAATTGCCAAAGGCACATTAAGATTTTTTTTTCAAATGCGAACTAGATGACTAAAAAAATGAAATAGCTAATCTAAATTGAAAGGGGGCTTAAAATGACCACAATGCCCCTTGAGTGTGCAAAAATGACCAAAATACCCCAGAATATGCAAAAATGACCAAAATGCCCCTAGATGACCCTAATGCCAAATAAGAAATAAATTGATTTAAATTGAAAGGATATGGACAAAAATGGGTGTCTACAGCTGCCCCTCTTTGCGTGCTTTCTAATTATTAGGGAGTGTGCAAAAGAGTAGTTTGTACACCTTCTGAGAGTTTAGAAAGTGCGCAAAGACGTGGACACCCATTTTATCAAGTAGAGAAAATAAAACAAGAACTGGAAAAGAAACCCAAAATAAGAAACTCGAAGCGGCCTCTGAAAATGAAATTTAAAGCAAAGAGATCCTCGAACAGGATCCTGAAACTAACTGATGAAAACAACAATTCTGAATATAATTCTGCAATTAATTAACAAGCAATGATCCTGAACCAAGATCGAAATAAAACTGACAAAGCAACAATGTTGAATCATGACTGAAATATAACTGATAAAGCAATGAACAAGACTCAAATAAACTAAAGTGATGATCCTAAACCAGGATTAAAATAAAGCGATGATCCTAAATCAGGATTAAAATAAAGCAATGATCCTCAAACAGGATTAAAACAAAGCAAAGATCCTCAAACAGGATTAAAATAAAGCAAAGATCCTCAAACAGGATTAAAACAAAGCAAAGATCCTCAAACAGGATTAAAACAAAGCAAAGATCCTCAAACAGGATTAAAATAAAGCGATGATCCTCAAACAGGATTAAAATAAAGCAAAGATCCTCAAACAGGACCAAAATAAAGCACATATCCTCAACCAGGATTAAGATTGACAAAGCAATAATGTTAAATCATGACTGAAATATAACTGATAAAGCAATGATCAAAATTCAAATAAACTAAAGTGATAATCCTAAATCAGGATTGAAATTAACTCATAATGCAATAATCCTACATCGGGATTAACTGATAAAGCAATGATCCTAAACCAGGATTAAAATAAAGCAATGATCCTAAACCAGGATTATAATAAAGCAACGATCCTCAACCAAGATTAAAATAAAGCAATGATCCTCAAACAGGATTAAAATAAAGCAAAGATCCTCAAACAGGATTAAAATAAAGCAACGATCCTCAAATAGGATTAAAATAAAGCAAAGTTCCTCAAATAGGACTAAAATAAAGCAACGATCCTCAAACATGATTAAAATAAAGCAAAGATCCTCAAACAGGACCAAAATAAAGCAAATATCCTCAACCAGGATTAAAATAAAGTAACGATCCTCAACCAGGATTAAAAATAAAGTAATGATCCTCAACCAGGATTAAAATGAAGCAATGATCCTCAAACAGGATTAAAATGAAGCAATAATCCTCAAACAGGATTAGAATAAAGTAATGATCCTCAAACAAGATTAAAATAAAACAATGATCCTCAAATAGGATTAAAATAACGATCCTCAACCAGGATTAAAATGAAGCAATCACGCAATGATCCTAAACCAGGATCGAAATAAACTGATAAAGTAGAATAGTTCATGAGGAAAATATGAAACGCCTGGAGGTCCTATCAATACAGATTTTAAATTGAGACCTTAAACAAGGATCTTAAACTTGAATTTTTGATGAAAAACTTTATGAAATCAAATGGTACCCGGAGGTTTTATCAATTGCCCGGAGGACTTATCAGAATTAATACCCGGAGGTTTCTGAATTTGTGCCCGGAGGACTTACCAATGTGAACTTTGAAATGCGACCTTGACCAAGGATTTTAACATGAATTTTTAATGACAAGCCTGATGAAATGAAATGATACCCGGAGGTTTTATCAATTGAAATAAGCTTAAATTGAGCCTACTTGGAAGTAAGGCTTGACTCGTATGGAAACGAGTTCGGCTTGTGGAAAAAACCTATATGGCTTGGATGGAACCAATGCTTAAATTGACTCGTATGGAAACGAGTTTGGCTTGTGGAAAAGCCTATGTGGCTTGGATGGAACCAAGGTTTAAACTGACTCGTATGGAAACGAGTTTGGCTTGTGGAAAAGCCTATGTGGCTTGGATGGAACCAAGGCTTAAACTGACTCGTATGGAAACGAGTTTGGCTTGTAGAAAAGCCTATGTGGCTTGGATGGAACCAAGGCTTAAACTGACTCGTATGGAAACGAGTTTGGCTTGTGGAAAAGCCTATGTGGCTTGGATGGAACCAAGACTTAAACTGACTCGTATGGAAACGAGTTTGGCTTGTGGAAAAGCCTATGTGGCTTGGATGGAACCAAGGCTTAAACTGACTCGTATGGAAACGAGTTTGGCTTGTGGAAAAGCCTAATCATTCGGATGGAACCGATGCAAAATCTTGAAAATTGAATCTGAATCACGTAGAAGTGATTTTGGAAGAAAATACCTTTAGAAAATAACTCTGAATCTGATGTTGCAATTGAAAACTTCTTGATTGATGATGAAAGAGGACCAATTTGCGGTCAACTTTGATAACTTGAAGAATAACTCTGAATCTGAGGTTGTGATTGAAGCTTCTCGACGTCATTTTGAATCTTTGCTTTCTTAGCTTTGCTTCATTTCTGTTCTTCTTGATTTATCCTTGGATTTGCTTTCTTTTCCACTTTGATGCTTTCATGCTTGCTCCAAATGTGATCCTGATACTTTGAAACCTTAAATTGCTTGAACTCCATTCAAAATTTGCGACTTTGTCTTTGCTTTCCAAGCTCTGGGACATTCTTTCCTTACGTGCACCTGTCATGAATGTATGATGATGTAGTGCCCCAATGCATGCATGTATGCATGAGTGTTCATGAACGCAGAGAATGTATGATGAATCGCTTTAAAGAAGAATGATGTTCAATTAACTTCCCTTTTTGATCAAATGCTCTTTTTATCCACTTCTAGACTTTGAACCTGACTTAGAGAGAACCTGCCTCAACTGGAAGTCTTGGCTTGTTAATCGCATGTTTAATCCCTTTTTGAAACCTGTCACTGTTCAAAACAACTTTACAAGAAACCATCATTTCTGAATAATCACAATAAATATATCTCAAAATTGCTATGCATGCAACATGCATTGCCCCCATTATTCCGCCCATTAATTCTTTACAAACAAACCTGGTGAAAATTTTAATCAATTTTTTTCAAAAGAGAATTGGTGAACACCATTCAGAATGCCCCTTGATCAAGGAACTTTGACAATTTGGAAGTAATCGGCGTACTTCACCCTTGGCTTACAAATGGAATGCAATTCTATTAACAAAAATTCATTTTCTGAAAGTCATTTCATTCATCATTTTTTAAGCACAATCAAATCATCCTTCATTCAAAACAGTTTGAGTCAACACTGGTTATTTGGGTATATGGTTCAAAAAGTGAGTACAAAAGAAATATCATCAAGGGCATGACTTCAATGGATTGGCTCCTTCTGGTTAAGCTGAACTGTTTGATGACTTTCCCTGTTGGTTATCCATGAGTTAAGCAACATATTCATCTGATAGAGGTCTCATTTCGGAGTGCTTTCTGTTGAGAACTTCAAGAGACTTCGCGGATTCCCATTATTGCTCTAGACTGCCTTTTCGGGTTTTCACCCTAGAGCTCTATTCTTTCCTTTTTTCCTTTTTTCATTTCATTTTTTTTTGCGCACTTGAAAACTCCAAATTAACCCAAAAAAACTCTTTTTAAAAGTTTTTGACCAAAACATTTTGCAAAAAGGACTATTTTTGTTGTGGAGCAGTCTCTTCTCGAACGTCCTCACTTGATCAAAGATGGACTTTTATTAGGCACGTAATGTAGGCTAGGGTTCTAGGTTGCCCAAGAAAGGATATAAAGGCCCAAAAATGTGTTTGAGGGTATTTGGATCAAGGATCATTTTTTATCATGTGAAAGATCTTATCATACCAATTGTCCTTTGCTCCATTAATCAATTCCCTTTTTGATTTTGATTTTGACTTGATTTTTTTCTTTTTCTCTTTTGTTTTTTTTTCAAATTTTTTGGATTTTTTGGATTTTTTGTTTTTGATTGAATTTCTTGATGGAGTGGACTCAATCACTATCGGGATGCCCCATTCAACTATTGAATGCAAACCCGTTCTTTCAAGGCTGATCCTTCTTTACCTTTGCCCCCCAATGTGGAGGGTGATCCTTGATTATGGTTTATTTGAAAAGAAATCAATTAGGCTCAAAGGGGGACAACAATGGATATTTTCTACAAGTGAAGGGAATATGAAAGAAGGCCATTTATCACTTCAAGATTGAACATTTTCATTGAAGAGCATTCCTCGAGAAAACGAGTTTCGAAATCATTTTTGGAAATCAATTTTATCAAAATCTTCTTTGAAAACCATGACTCTTTTGAAAACCATTTTGTTGGACTCCTCTGGATATTCCAAGTGCCTTTACTTCCTTTTTCATTTTTTCATTTTTTTCATTTTTTTCCATTACTGGGAACTTTTGGAGTGATGTCTCTTGCCCCCTTTATCCAGATGACCTTTTCGTGAACTAGATCTGGGCAATCTTGTATTCCACTGAGTTGAAGTGAAGACTGATTCAGTTAATCACAAGGGTAAGAGAGGTATTATTGTCTGACAACTGAAATGATCAGGAAAAGTGATTCTCTGTTTGTAGGCCAAAGGGATTTGAATGTGCCCTATGGAACAAATTTGCCCCATGAAATAAGAATGTGATGGTTTTGGCCTTTGGAAATGACTGTCTCAATGTATAAACAAAAGCAAAGTAGACCAAATGGATCTCTGTAGAAAAATGTGAGAGTTTGGCTCATGTGGACTTCTTTTGGTTTCAACCATCTCAGTGTTTGTGTTTTGGGCACAGTGTTGACAAAATCAAAGTTTTCACGTTAAAATCCAACTTCGAACGAAAACCCCACTTTGAAAACCTTTTCTTTTTCTTTTCACAAAATTCATTATCCCTTGCTCATTGCCTGGACAAAGATAATCGCCATTCCAAGTGCCGTTGAGAATCAATCAGAGATCTTTCCAAATGGTGAACACCAAACCTCAAAATCCTTTTTAATATTTAATTCTTTTAAGAAAATCTCTTTTTATTTTATTTAACTAACAATTACCAAAACAAGAGTGAATAACTAGCAAAAACAGTAAGACATCACTAAATTCTAAATGCTATGCCCATGCCATGCTCATGTGATAAGAGTAAAGTTTCAGGAAGTTCCCCCTTTTTTACAAGTGCTTTTCCTCTCCTTCGGTTGAGTTGAAGCACTTGATCAATTGCATCATCCATGGCTCTCGTTGGAAGTCGAAATCCTTTTCACCTGAATTGCACATCGAGGGAGCAACAATTAGATCCTTATCGACAATGGACCCCATCAATCGTCTCCCTAGGCATGGCCTATCTAGGAAGAGGCATTTCCTCCAGAGAGTCTATGCACAGAGTGTTAGCATTAATCTCTCCTTCATTGAGTTTGATAGAGTCTATGCACAGAATGCTTGATGATGATATGTATTTGTGGTGAAATGATGTCAGTGCGGCATGCTGATAAGTCTTGTGATATGATGGGTGCATGAAGATATATACAAATGGATGTTATGATAACTTGGCAAACTTGTAAAATTGTGCAACATGACATGGTAATCTATATTAGTAAATAAATGCATGATAAGGATATGCATGATCAATTATGGAATATATAAATGCATGAGACTGCCAAAAATGATGTCATGACATGTAAAGATGAAACCTGCAACACAAATAGGTTATACAGATGCACGTGCAAAAAGATAAAACAAAAGGGAAGAAAAAAACTCGTTAGTGACTGAACATAAAAATATCACTGAAAATCTTAAAGAAAAATCATGCCCCATTTTATTCTTGAACAACAAAACCTTTTTATTTTCCAGAAAAATCAAAAGGACGAAAATGCCCTTGGGGCGGGAAGTCTGCCTACTGCGGGTAAAGTCATTATCCGCTCTACAGTTTTATTTGAAAATGGTAAAAGAAATAAAGATTAGAAGCGTCCCTTCTGTGTATCCTATACATTCATTCTCACAGGTTTGGTTTTATACAGGCTAGCTTTCTCACCAATATATGCATGGCTTCGGTTAGACTCTAAAGGTTCCTAAATCGTCCTTACTGACGCCCACAATAGGCTAGTAAGGCCCCCAATTCTCACCCATTATAGGCTCACTGAAAAGGGTTCAATCTGAGTGGAGGCATTTCACATAACCCATACAGGGATCTTAATCGACCCCACGAAGGTTAGCTAATCTGCCCCCGAGCTAAGGGTATAAAATTCAAGCTCCGGGTTCGAGCCGATGCATGCAATGCAAAAGGTGATGTGGTGCAGAAGGGACATACAAACCTTTTACCACTACCGACCTACTGAACCAAAACCCCCCAATCTAACCCAAACTAGCAGCTGACCACCAATCAATCACAACACGAAAAAACGCAGTTAAGCAATAAAAGCAAGTATAAACAACGAACCATGAAAAAGCAACACAATCAAAGAACAGAACAAAATGCAACCAATTATTATTATGACCCTAGATCTTGTTAAATTAAGTGAGGCCTGACTCTCTAAGTCCCCAGTGGAGTCGCCAAGCTGTCGAAACGTTCGGGTCCGGGGAACCCTGTCGAAACGACATTGGTAAATGGAGTCGCCACTAATCAAAATTCTAAGGTGTGATTAGTCACCTAAAGGTCACTTAAGCTAAGTTGAGTCCAAAAGCTCGGCAATGGACCCACTAAACCTAAGGTCCGGTCTTTGTAACCTAAATCTAGGTTCGAGAGTCGATTACGCCCAGGGAAGAATCAACACCCCTAAAACGCCCGTCAAGTGACAGTACCTCTTAATCTAACTAGATCTAATGGGTCGAAAAGAAAAGTTGGTTGCTTTTAATCCTAATCTTGATTATTATTAAAAAAAAAAGGTTATAAAAAGAAAATAAAACCATTCTTGAAACCAATGTCGAGAATTCGAAGAATATAACCGAACAACGTCGATCAATTCTGTTTCGATTCTCTTTCACTATTTGTTCTCTTGTTGAATCTTCCGCATCGGGAGGAAATTTTAAAAATGCTGTGACAAAAAAATCTTTTTCCATTTTTTTTGTTTTTGAAAAACTTGATCAATTTTATTAATTTCCAAAATCTTCTTTTGAAGTTGCTTAATTAAAAAACATTCTTTTTCGAAAACACTTACCTTGAAAACTCTTGAATTACCCATTTCTTGATTTTTTTGAAAATTGAATAAGAGAACATGATTTGAGGAAAAACCTTTTTTGAAAATACCTTTTATTGCTTCTTTTGATTTTCTGATTTTCACTTTTTTTGGATTTTTCCTTTTTCTATCTCTAAATTAATGCATGTATGCAAATGATGAATGCAAAGTCCAATTATTAAAGTCAACTCGCGTAACCCGGGTTTTTTGAAAGCACTTCCCGGGATATATGCTCGTAGCCCCAACGCATCCCGAGAAGAGCTGTCTCATCCTCGGAGACATTCAGTGGCCCCGAAAACTCGACCACACACTGAATGCCCCTTCTTCGGAAGGGTTACGGTCATTAACTGAATTAAAGTGGTATGATATGCAGACAGATATAGTTTATGACAAAGTAAATATGATATGCATGCAATTAAGTTCTACTTTACTAAATTATTACAAACCAAGGCCTAACCGGGCCAATTAACAAATTAACAAAAACTAAAGAGAAGTAAAAACTTATGGGCCGGACTGGGTCTACTGGGGGCTTTCTGCACACTAAAGAAAATGATCAGTAATATTCAGGCAATAACACACGATTTGTACCACATCAATGCAAATTAAAGATCGAAATTGAGCAAGTGACAATCATTATTCCAAAAATTTCTTAATTACCTTCCAAGTAATCCCTATTTGAGAAATTAGGTCTTAACTCCAAG
>AWUE01024070.1:0-28285 GCA_001974825.2 Corchorus olitorius
TGCTTGTGTTCTGTGCTTGTTTGATGAGTGCATTGACCATTGTGTTATTGCTTTGTTGTCTTGATGTGCTGAATGACCAATTTTAATGCATTTCTGTTCACCCTTTTGTTGCTCAACTCATACACCCTGCTGAATTGTCATGAACTGGCCCAATATGTAAACTGTCTATTGTCTTTACAGGTCTTTGAATCTTTGATCAAGTGATTGATCAAATTGTTGCCTTGAATTTACTGTCTATTGCTTTTGCTTCTTGCTGGAATTGCATGTTGCCATAATTGAATAATGACTTTGCTAGCAATTTGGTTCTGTTTCGATGCTTTCTTGAACCGATTGCTGCAACGAACGACCATCACATTTCGAAACTGTTTGCAGGTTGATGTAGGATCTGGTATAGCTCAAGCAAAGGATGTGGCCTTTGGGGAGAAAGGATTTCTTTGAATAAGAATGAGCATGATTCAAAGCTATGCAGCATGTGAGCTTAAGCACAAGGAAAAGAAGACTTTGGGAAAGAACAAATGGGATAAGAGATGGGGAAGAACTAGGAAAGGGAAACAGGAAATGGGAACTTTGTAATGAAAAGAAAAGAAAAGATGGAGATATAAATCTAAAACCATACTGTATTTTTTTTTACAAAATAAGTCATAAATGAAAACCCCTCTTTTTGTAATTTTGTGCTTTTTTCTGTTTTTATATCTTTTTTGTACTTTTTATACTGTTAATGCCATAGTGAATTAAAATGCCAACTCTATACTTAACAATGTGAATTAATCCAAATAATTGACATGAACCAAATCGGAATGGCAAGATGGCTCTCTATTAAAATGAACGGCTAAAATGGTAAGATCAACTCACTATTATAAACTATAGAATATGCAAGGCTAACATGGAAAAATATTGTTTGGGTTTTTGAAGGCGAATGATGACTAATGCAATATAAGTCCTAATATATAAATGTAAATTGCCAAAGGCACATTAAGATTTTTTTTCAAATGCGAACTAGATGACTAAAAAAATGAATTAGCTAATCTAAATTGAAAGTGGGCTTAAAATGACCACAATGCCCCTTGAGTGTGCAAAAATGACCAAAATACCCCTGAATATGCAAAAATGACCAAAATGCCCCTGGATGACCTTAATGCCAAATAAGAAATAAATTGATTTAAATTGAAAGGATATGGACAAAAATGGGTGTCTACAAATGTTGTTGCTTTGAGGCTTGAAAATGTAGTTAGTGCCGGATCTAGCAAGAAAACAGTTAGATTTCGTGGACTATACACCACTTCGAATTGAAATGGGAAGGATCTGCAGATGAGGGAGCGAATATGGGGAAGACTAGTGCAAGCTGCAAATAACTAGTGTAATCTAACTGCCTATTTTTTCTTAACACTTTTGTAATTAAGGCATGTAATTAGATTTTAAACTTTTCTTGCTAGTGTAATACAGGTTTTCTTAGGTTTGGAGGTTTTACAGAGTTAGCCTTCTAGCTCAAGTTATACACAAACATGTAATCAAAATTTCTTTTTATAATGTCATCAAATCTTTCTGTGACTATTCCATTTAAAAAGTTGGAACATTACATAGCAGCCTTCCATAGCCCATGTCTCTTAACATCTCTTCTATTTGCAGCTTTAGAATTACAGTTTCTCACCACTTACACTTCATTTTAAGGATTACAAACATCGGCAAAATTTAGCTAAAGCAACATCAAAAGTTAAAAAAGCTAAAGTATGCACTAGAAAGTAGATTTATAAAGCTGCACACCAGACAATATATTTTAATTTCACTCAAACAAAGTATAAACTATAAAGCAAACAAAAACACACAATTCAGCAAACCTTTTCTCTACACAAAAAGAACAGAAACTGGGAACAGAATTTATCCCAGCCAACAAAAAACAAGGCCACTACATCAAAAGTTGGATTTGCTATCATAAGTGACAAATCCAGATTTTTTAAAGTAAAAAAGACAGAAATAAAAATAAAAAGATTCAACTCACGACTGGCTCAACACAAAATATATTCTTCAACCCAATCTTTTGTAGCTTCAGGATGCTTTCACCAAAACACTCAAAACCATTTTGGAAGATAACATTTCAACATGTCAGTAACCACTTCTTGAAATTCTTTGTCAGCAAAAACTTCATTCCCCTCCACTGGAAATTTGTTCAAATCGAACCCACAATCCGCAGGAACATTCAAATCAATTTTTTTAGGAACCTTCTCAATCTTCACTTCAGCTTCATGCAAGACCAATTCTGGAGAAACTTTCTCCATCTCAACGTTGCCCACTTGATTGAGAGCAGAAAAGCTTGAAGAGTTGGAACCACTTTCATCTTTTTCCATTGTGTTTGGATGAAGATGGAAAACATTTTTTGGATCAAAATATATACTAGTGGAGTTGTATGAGAAAAGAAGTCTTCAAGAGTGATTAATTTCTTCTTGGGAACAAAATCAGACTAAATAGGAGAACATGAATTGTGTATAAGAGAATATAAGATGCTTTAAACATGATAGTTGGGAGAGTGGTTAATCAAGGGACTTAAATAGGGTTATATAAGTAAATTGGACCTTACTTAGTTGGGGTGGACATCTAATTAGGGACAAGCAAACCTTTTAGAAGTGGACATATATATGGGGACGGAGGGAGTATTAAAAATTCGGTTTGGGTAAGTCCGAGACAAGATCCTTACTAATAAGTTTAGGATGGTGCTCAAACTTGCATGACAAAGTCTCTTGTGCCACAACCAGCTATCAGAGACAACATTCACCATGAGACACACGTTCTTGCTCAGTTGCAAGTCATCAAGGTAGACAATATATACATTTTCGTGTCTTTTTCCGATGATGATTAGCTTGTTTGTATTGATGTCATTAACCTGGCAGCTTTTGGAGCCAAAGGCGACTCTCCATCCTTTGTCACAAAGTTGGCTGATGCTAAGCAAATTGTACTTGAGACCTTTCACCAACAGAACATTCTTGATTGTTGTTGTGCTTGCTTCAATAGTACCAACTCCTTGAACTTCCCCTTTGGAACTTCCCGGGACATCTTTTCCTTCTTTCTTAGTGAGACTAACGAACTGTTCCTTATCACCAGTCATGTGTTTACAATATCCGCTATCAAGGTACCACGGCTTCTTCTTCTGAGGTTGAGCTTTCAAAAACATTCTCCAATTTGTCTTGTTCAACTTGCATCCACAATTCTTTAGTTTGCAGATTTAGGTACCCATATTGTTTTGGGTCCTTGGTGGTTAGTAACAACATAGTTCCTTTAGGCACCCAGATCTTTTTCATCTTAGGTTAATTCTAATCCCTCTAATAACAATCTAAAGATTGATGGCCTTTCTTGCCACAAATATAGCATACCATAGCTCTTCACCTAAAGTTCCTTTGGTTCCTGTTACCATTGAGGCGATTGCCTCTAGAGGAATTAGTGACAATACTGTCAGCCTTTTTGAGCTCATTCAACTCATGCTCAAATTTCTCTTTTTCCTCTGTTACATGCTTTAATGCTTCCTCAAAAGTGTTCTTTGAATCCTGCATGCTTGCTAGTTTCTTTTTAAACAGTCCAAATCATTCATCAATCCAAAATTCATTTTCTTAACAGTTTTATATCTTGCAGCCAATTTCTCAAAATCATAATATAAACTATCACATTCAAACTGCAATTTTTCAAAAGAACAAATAGAATCAGCAACTACCTCAGTTTCAGTTTTCTTTGCCATGAGACAGAGGTTGGCTTTGATTTCTTCTTCAGCATCACTACCTTCTGATGTAGATGTGTCACTGTCAGACAATGCTGAAGCCATCATTGCTTTTTTCTTCCTCTTCTTATCCTTCTTTTGATTATCATTGTTAGTTGAGGGACAATCACGCTTGATGTATCCTGGCTTTTTACACCTGAAGCAAATCATAGGGTTATGCTTGCTGGCTTCACCCTTGAACTTGTCTTTCTTGAAGTTCTTCTTGTAGAGACAGTTTCTTCTTCCAAGGAGTTTTTTTTTGTATCTCCTGGTGAAGAGAGCAGTCTCTTCATCTTAATCATCATCAATGTCATCAATAGTCATACTATCAATTTCTTCTTCAAGAGCAGAGACCTTTTCTTCTCAGCAGCCTTTTTCATCTCATCATCTTCACAGCTTTTCAACTCTATTTCATGAGTGAGTAGGGATCCACAAATCTCATCAAATATGGTTTCATTGAGATTCCTTGATTCTCGAATAGCTGTGGTCAGAGGATTCCAGGACTTTGGCAGTGCTCTCAGCAGCTTCTTAACTCGTTTACTTTCTGGGATGGTTTTTCCCAAATGACTTAGTCAATTAGTGATGTGATCGAGCCAAAAAAGACCCTATTTTTATGATCATTTTCCTATGCTTTTTACTATTTTTATGTGGAATTTAACCTTATTTTGTTAGTATTTGTGTTTTTAGGTCTTGAAGACAAGAAAAATGGAAACTTATTGTTTTTCACTTTTTTTGGAGCTATTTTGATAACTTTTTCCTCAAATATGGAAGAAGCAATTTTGAGTATGGATTTGGTGATTTGAAGTTCGTGATTGAAGACTTATTGAAGATAATTTGAAGACTTGAAGATTTTTGAAGAATTATTTTAAGAGCAAGAATTGAAGATTGGAGCCTTAATTGAAGACAAGCCATGGATAAGCCTTCAAGCTTTGGTATTTTTGGATATTTTATATGGGAAGATACTCAGCCCATATAAATCATTAATTGGAATTAAAATCCCAATTAATAATTCCTATATCCAAGGAAATATGCAAATCCCGTAGATTCCCGATTCTAGTCCTAACAGGATTAGGATTCAGCGCAGTTTTGGTAGAAAAATCATAACTTTCTGCTCAGACCTCCGTTTGAAGCCTATGAGTACGCGTTGGAAAGCTAACTCTGAGATCTACAACTTACCTTTGAAGTCCAAGACCCAGTTCTACTGTTTTCAAGCCCAAACATACCGTCGAATTCACTGCACGAATTCAGGATTTTTTCAGGATCCTATTTTAACTTGGATTCTACTCTAGGATGACTTTTAATCTAACTTGGAGTCTAAGTTAGACCCAAAACCGACATAGACCTCTTTCCAAGTTAGAATTGGAATTCCTAGGGTTATTTCCACTATAAATAGCCACCTCCTGTAACACAAATCACATTCCTTCACACACCAAAATATTTTCACATAGATAATTTCTTTTCTTCTAGTTTTTTAGGCAAAGAGTGCTGCCACCCTCTCTAGGCATAGAGGGGTGCGGCATACCTAGGTTTTTGTCAAGGAAATTTCGCCCCTCCAAGGTCTTGTAAGTACTCTTATGCCGCTCATGGATTTTCCCGAATCCATGAGTAGCTCCATGAGTAGCTAAATTCTTAATACTTCTAATCCTTTGGTGAATTCAATCAATTAACATGGTGAGATTTCTGTTCTTATAATTTGGTATTTTATTCTTGATAGATAGCATGTTAAACTTTGTTTTAATTCTACAATCTTGATTTTTGTTGATTTATTGCGGCCGCTAAAGAGGTTATTTGAGAGATTGTTGGCTAGATCAAACAACAAGGTTGACGCATGAGTTTGATTGTATGTAGCGAGTTAGCCGCGCTTGATGGCGGGTTAATTGGGTTTGCGTGCCAGTGATCAGATTTATCTGGTTATTGTATGGTTTTATTTATTAAGCATGTGTGAAAGAACTAATAAAAGTTGATCTTAATGCTTTGAATCCTAGCAAATCTTTAAGGCTTGACTGCTAATTGATTAGTTAGGAGGAGAAAGGGGTAATTTAAGGCTTGACGGCTAATCTTATCTAAATAGCATGTTAGAGTTTTCCCTAGACCAGTTATCATCATGAATTTAATATTGAATTTATCTTTTAAATCGAGGACCCATAATTAACTTGATTGTTTTCTACCATTAGAGAAGAAGTATGCTTTTTAATTATTGATTTCTTTCTTAATTGCCATAGATCTAGATTTAATTTACTTTGCTTTGTATCTAGTATAATTGCTTTCTTTTTAATTGTTATTTTCAAACCCCTGTTTTTACGCATTGCTTTTGAGAGATTTTTAAGGATTGTATCTTCGGATAAAGTCTATCCACCTTCTCTGTGGGATCGACCCCTGCTTGCCCTATTTATTTAGTTAGGATTTTGTGGGGATTATTTTTATGGTTGCTGATGACCGATCATAAATTTTAAAGCCGTTGCCAGGGAAGGAAGGAAAAGACTAATCCTGGGAATTTTCTCTTGGTCTTTGCGTTTTTAATTTAAAAAAAAAACTCCTTTTTCTTTTCTTCTTTGCGTTTTTGAAAAAAAAAAACTTGCGATAAAAAAAAACTTTGCGGTTTTATAAAAAAAAAAATTCTTTTCTTGTTTTTGCGTTTTCAAATAAAAAATTCCTTTATTTTTCTGCTTTTAATTTTTGTTTAAGAACTTTTACTACTAATTTTTCTTTTGTGTTTTTGTCTTTCTAAAAAAAATCCAATGGAGCAAGAAGCACAATTGCGAATGATTCATGATCGAAAACATATTAAAGATTGCGAGCAGCTACAAGAAGAGCACCTGCACCAATATTGGGAGAGATTCAACAAATTATGCGATAACCATCCAAACCATGGGTTTTCAGAACAAATCCTTCTTGGGTGCTTCTATTTTGGTCTAGAACCTTCTAGTATGTACCAGATAGAAATAGCCAGTGGTGGAATTCATCTGGGTAGTGAACTTTTCTTTTTGAAAACTCTTAAGGAGCAAAAGGCGATAATTGAAGAAGAGGTAGCCAAAAGCGCAAGGGAATATCATGAGGCATCGATCGAAGCAACATCGTCATGGGAGGAACCCGTCCATCCTGAACCAAGTAAGGTTGAAGGTGAATTTCATGATGTTGCTAACATCCCAATTGTGAAGGAAGTTGAAGAAGTGTCAAGTGAAACAAGGGATGGTTTGGAACCATATGAACTTGATTCGCCAAACTTCTTTCAATTTTCCTTTAATGATGATGGTGTTCCTAGCATGGCTGGCGTCCCTACTCCACCAATGGAAGTCCCCAAGATTGAGCAAGAAGAATCAGGGGCATCACAAGAAGATATCAAGATGGACATCCCAAAATTCGCAGAGCCCATAGAAGAGCCACCAGACGATGAGCAACTCGGATATCCTAAGCTGAAAGAATTAAGTGTACTGAATCTTGTTGATAATCAACTCTTGGAACATGAAGATCGAGATTTCTTGGGAATCCACAAGTTTCTTGAATCTTACTACTTTGAGGAGATCAACATGGATCAATTCTTTTCGGAGGATAAGAAGATTTGCCGACACGAGGACACTTTCCAAAGACGAGACGAGAACAATGCTAATCAATGTCGAAAGCATCCATTGCATCAAATTCTCACGGCGACAAAGATGGCATTGTCATTCCTAGCTATACATGGAGTCGCCCTCAGCAAAATTGGTGATTTCTTTCCTTATCTATTCTTTTTACCTTCATATTTTTGTGCTCATATTCTTCCAATATCATCATATTTGCTTTATGCTTTGAAGTGGTATGATCCACCCTAACAAAGGGAGAGGAAGGAAAGTCTAGCCAAAGACATTAAAGAAAGGCGCTGCTTGGGAGGCAACCCAAGAATTTACTAACATGTTAATTTTCTTTTTAGTTTTGTTTTTCTTTTTCTTTTTAGGATTTCAAATTAAGGAAACAAGTCGAACAATTGGAGCTTTTTGAACATTTGCAAAAGAAACCGAATGGAAGCCCGAAGGAGAGGGGCAAAGGATGGAAGCCAATTATGATCGAGCCAACCTAGCATGCTAGGCCGGCCTTGGCCTGGCTACCCGCGCACCATACCCGACTATGGCCCGGCCACTGCTGCACCAGCCCGCGCAAACACCAAGCCGCCACTGGCCATCCATGCCATGCCACCTCTAGCCCGTGCCACATAAATAGAGAAGCTTTCTTAAACTCATTTCCATTTACTTTTTCTTTGCATTGTTTTTCTTTGATTGATTGCCTATCCCTTGATTTGAATTAGTTGATTGTATTTCTTTTCTATGTTTTCTATGCTTTGATTTAGATCTTTATAATGACTTATGCTATGATTGCCATGATTAATGCTTTGAATTGCTTGAATTACTTGATTGGATGCATACTTTCTTTGTGAGTCAAGTATTTTATTAGCACATCTATTTAGTCATCACACTTATGAGGAACACAACACACACATGTGCATTCACATTGAGGACAATGTGTCTTTTAAGTGTGGGGGAGAGAGTCTAATAGAGAATCTACATGCATACATGCATAGAAATCCATGAAATTTTTCGAAAATTTTGCACAATTTTGAATTTTCATGCATATATTAATTGATTGATTTGATTATGATTGATGAATGTTTAGAATTTTTAAGAATTCCTTATTTGATTGATTGATTTTTAGCATGATATCTTATTTCTTAGAATTAGGTATAATTAGAGTTTGTGATAAAAGTTTATTGTTTATTGCTTCAATGATTGCCTATTTCTATAACTTGTGTTTAATTTTTATTGAAATTACAATTATGAAAGTATGTTATGGATATGTCAAGAATAAGTGTGGGGGACTACTTAAATAAAAGGGTAGTTAAAATTTGTTTTCATAAAAAGAAGTGTTTTCATGCAAGAGGAGAAGATGTATTTCTGCATACTTAAAAAAAAAAATTTATTATAATCCATTGTTGTCACTTTTTTCTTTAACAAAAGGAGTTAGTAACCCTTGGAAAGTGGATAAGAGGCATGGAATTGCGGAAATATTGTCCCTCTGAAAAAAAAATAGAAGGAGTCCTTCTAGAGTGCTAGTAGCCTAAAAAATGGGAGTTAGTAACCCCAAATCATGAACACTTCGAGGTTAGTAACCTCAATTTTCTAAAACCTAATTACTCTTTGAAAAATCTATTATAACCCGCGAAAACCCTTGATTTGTATCCATGATATGCATTCCTTTGAGTAATGGAGATAAAGATGAAGACATAAGTTTATGGAAAGAAGTAGTTATAGGATGTGATGAATGGTAAGTGATTAGAACTACTTTAATTATGGTTACTTAAGAATAAAGATGCTTGTTATTTCTTGATCTTTTGAATTAAGTGCTCTTATTATTCTTTATTATTTTGATTTCATGATTGCATTAATCCTTGATATATGTATGCATAAAAAAATTTATTTTTGAAAAGAATGGATTTAAACATAGATTTGTATAAAATTTGTTATGTTTTTCATACTAACCATGAGTCTATCGAGTCAGTCTAAACATGTTTGTGGGTATCGTCCTAGTTAAGTAAACCCTCAGGTGACATAACACCTCCTGAGTACCTCTACCAGTCTCAGGTTTAAATGACTTGCATCATGTGCTAAGTGCCGCCGTACACCTATGAAAGTGGAATCTTTATTTGCATTGGTTTTTGTTTTTGTTTTCTTAGTTTTTTTGTACTAGTTTGCTAGGGACTAGCAAAGATTTAGTGTGGGGGAAATTATGATCGAGCCAAAAAAAACCCTTTTTTTATGATCATTTTCCTATGCTTTTTACTATTTTTATGTGGAATTTAACCTTATTTTGTTAGTATTTGTGTTTTTAGGTCTTGAAGACAAGAAAAGTGGAAACTTATTGTTTTTCACTCTTTTTGGAGCTATTTTGATAACTTTTTACTCAAATATGGAAGAAGCAATTTTGAGTATGGATTTGGAGATTCGAAGTTCGTGATTGAAGACTTATTGAAGATAATTTGAAGACTTGAAGATTTTTGAAGAATTATTTCAAGAGCAAGAATTGAAGATTGGAGCCCTAATTGAAGACAAGCCATGGATAAGCCTTCAAGCTTTGGTATTTTTGGATATTTTATATGGGAAGATACTCAGTCCATATAAATCATTAATTGGAATTAAAATCCCAATTAATAACTCCTATATCCAAGGAAATATTCAAATCCCGTAGATTCCCGATTCTAGTCCTAATAGGATTAGAATTCAGCGCAGTTTTGGTAGAAAAATCATACCTTTCTGCTCAAACCTCCGTTTTGAAGCCTATGAATACTCGTTGGAAAGCTAAATCCGAGATCTACAACTTTCCTTTGAAGTCCAAGACTCAGTTCTGCCGTTTTTAAGCCCAAAAATGCCGTCGAAGTCACTGCACGAATTCAGGATTTTTTCAGGATCCTATTTTAACTTGGATTCTACTCTAGGATGACTTTTAATCTAACTTGGAGTCTAAGTTAGACCCAAAACCGACTTAGACCTCTTTCCAAGTTAGAATTAGAATTCCTAGGGTTATTTCTACTATAAATAGCCACCTCCTGTAACACAAATCACATACCTTCACTCACCAAAATATTTTCACATAGATAATTTCTTTTCTTCTAGTTTTCTTCTAGTTTTTTAGGCAAAGGGTGCCGCCACCCTCTCTAGCCATAGAGGGGTGCGGCATACCTAGGTTTTTGTCAAGGAGATTTCGCCCCTCCAAGGTCTTGTAAGTACTCTTATGCCGCTCATGGATTTTCCCGAATCCATGAGTAGCTAAATTCTTAATACTTCTAATCCTTTGGTGAATTCAATCAATTAACATGGTGAGATTTCTGTTCTTATAATTTGGTATTTTATTCTTGATAGATAGCATGTTAAACTCTGTTTTAATTCTACAATCTTGATTTTTATTGATTTATTGCGGCCGCTAAAGAGGTAATTTGAGAGATTGTTGGCTAGATCAAACAACAAGGTTGACGCATGAGTTTGATTGTATGTAGCGAGTTAGCCGCGCTTGACGGCGGATTAATTGGGTTTTAATGCCAGTGATCAGATTTATCTGGTTGTTGAATGGTTTTATTTATTAAGCATGTGTTTAAGAACTAATAAAAGTTGATCTTAATACTTTGAATCCTAGCCAATCTTTAAGGCTTGACGGCTAATCGATTAGTTAGGAGGAGAAAGGGGTAATTTAAGGCTTGACGGCTGATCTTATCTAAATAGCATGTTAGGGTTTTCCCTAGACCAGTTATCATCATGAATTTAATATTGAATTTATCTTTTAAATCGAGGACCCATAATTAATTTGATTGTTTTCTACCATTGGAGAAGAAGTATGCTTTTTAATTATTGATTTCTTTCTTAATTGCCATAGATCTAGATTTAATTTACTTTGCTTTGTATCTAGTATAATTGCTTTCTTTTTAATTGTTATTTTCAAACCCCTGTTTTTACGCATTGTTTTTGAGAGATTTTTAAGGATTGTATCTTCGGATAAAGTCTATCCACCTTCTCTGTGGGATCGACCCATGCTTGCCCTATCTATTTAGTTAGGATTTTGTGGGGATTATTTTTATGGTTGCTGATGACCGATCATGATGCTACTAAATCTGTCGATCAGTGAAGTCACTGTCTCATCTGGAATCATCTTGAAGATTTCATATTCATACTGCAGGAAGCTGACTTTTGACTCCTTGACTTGAGAAGTACCCTCATGAGTGACTCCGAGCTTTTCCCAAACCTTTTTTGCATTGGTGCAAGTAGAAACTCTATTGAACTCAATAACATTCAGTGCACAGTGAAAGGCATTAATGGCTTTAAAGTTCAGTACTTCAGTTGAAACTTCTTTATGTCATCTTGTGTCCATTCAGCTCTAGGCTTGTCAACAGTTTCCGCTTCAACTCTTTTTGTTGGTTTCCATGTCCTTCCTAGATAATCCCCCACATTTCATAATTTGTTGCACAAATGAAGTTCATTATCTGAAATCTCCAGAACTCGTAATTAGTCCCATCAAAGAGAGGGGGGCGGTTGATTGAATATTCTTCAGCAGCTATGTTGAGATTTGATGATGATGCCATCGTGGATCACTATTGTGGCTGTTAGTCCGATCTACTCAAGTGGTAGGCTCTGATGCCAATTGTTGGTCCACTTGATGTGCGAGAGGGGGGTGAATAGCACTTAATGAAAATTTTTGGGTTCTCTAAAAATCTGTTAAAGACACTAATTTAGAGTATATATGCAGATAAAGACACTAAAGCAAAATAAATGAACAGACTGCAAATGGAAGCAAGTGAAAGTATTAAGGAATTAAGTAAAGACGTTAACAACAGAATAGTGGAAAGTAAAGAGGGTAGAGAAAGATAAAAATTGAACGATTGAAGAAAGGATGGAAGATTGGAGACGGTTCGATTTATAGAGGTTTGGCCTTTCACACCTACGTCCTCTACCTTGGATCACACACCAAGGATTTCAGAATCCACTATCAGTGAAGTTAAACTTGTCTTCACAATACCTTTTTACAACCACAAAGCTTCAAATTCGAAGCTTCAACACCGAGTGCAAACCCACACTCAAACAATCCCAAGTGCACAACCCGCACTTGAACAAACACAATAAACAACGTATATAAGTGTAGAGAAGATCCTAAGAGATCAGATTACACAAGATCAGGCCTATAACAATCTAAAGATTCAATCTTTAAGCACAAATACTAAGATCCAAGCAATCAAAGAAAATTAAAGTGAGAGCAAAGCTTGGACTTTTTGGGACTTTGAAATTCTGGAGAGAGAAACTAATTTGATCTTCAAAAATACTCCAAAACTTAACTCAAATGGTTAGATTGGAGTTCTTATAGTCTCTCTTGCAAACTAGCCGTTATCGGGTTCAAATTAAAGCAACTGCCCGTTATTTTTGTCTTCTAGCAGTGCCAGACTGTTGACAGATTCAGCGCGTCCGTACAACGTTGCACGCTTTAGCGTGTCCGTACTATTTGTCTTTTAGCCGCTAGTCGCTTTAATCTCCAGATCATTAATCCCACCAATGTCTTCCAGTTTTCTTCCAACTTTGAAATTTTGTCTTGATGATCGGTCGTCGGCAATCATAAAAATAATCCCCACAAAAACCTAACTAAGTAGATAGGGCAAGTAGGGGTCGAATCCCACAGAGAAGGGGAATAGACTTATCCAAAGATAAAATCTTCTCTAAATATCACTCAAAAACAGAGAAAAAAAAAGATGTGGGTATAATCAACAGTGCTATTTTTAATCCCCTAAAAACAATCACTCTAAAAATAAAACAAAGTAAGTTAAATCTAAATCTATGGCAATTAATAAAGAAAACAATAATAAGAAAGCATACTTCTTCTCCAATGGTAGAAATCAATCAAATTAACTATGAATCCTTGATTTAAAAGATGAATTTAATATTTTATTCTCAATTAAATAACTGGTCTAGGGAAAACCCTAACATGTATATTAGATAAAATTACCTTGGCCCAGCTTTTCAATTGATAAGAACAAAGCTTTAAGAACAATTATAAATTTTTCATACATGCATAACAAGTATAAGCAAACTTATTCTTTCAAATAAGGTTAATTAATCCCTTGGAAGGAATTGGCCCTTCACTTCCAATTGTTACCACACAATCAAACTTGAATTGGTCCTTCTAAGTTTGATTTAACAATAGATCTATCAAATCATATCAATAGCTGCAGTCCTAAATCAACAATTATCAAGATCATAAAATAAAGCAGAGATTAAATAACTATTTAACAAGAACAGACATCAAATTATAAGCACACAAATCTCAACATAATTAATTGATTAAAATCACCAAAGGATAAGAAGTATTAAGAATTTAGCTACTCATGGATTTGAAAATCCATGAGAGGCATAAGAAAACTTACAGAACTTGAAGGGGGGCGGAATCCTCCTTGCAAAACCCTAAGATTGCCGCAACTCTCTATGCAAAGAGAGGTGTCGACACCCTTAGCCTAAAACTAAAGAAAAACTAGAGAAAAATAGAAGAAAAGAAATTGAGATCTAAAAATTGTGTAATTGTGTTTCTAGGTCACATAAGGTGGGTATTTATAGTGGAAGGGTCTAGGGCGGTTTAGGGGTCTTGACTTGGTCTCCAAGTTGGATTAAAAGTCTTCCTAGAGTAAAATTTGGTCTTCAGGAAAATTCTGGAATCGTGCAGAAACGTCGACAACAATTTCGGGCTTGAATATGGCAGAACTGGGCTTTGAGCTTTAAAGAAAAGTTGTAGATCTCAGAGTCCTCTTTCCAACGCCTACTCACACGCCTTATTTGGAGGTCTGAGTAGAAAGTTATGGCCTTTTTACCGAGAATATGCGAAATCCTAATCCAAATAGGAAAGGGTTGCGGGAAGTGTATATTTCATAGGGTTTATGCGGCACCAATTGGGTTTTTGACTCCAATTATGAGCTCATATGGGCTGAGTATTATCCCATACAAAATATTCATAATTCCATGTCTTCAAAGTCTTCTCCATAGCTTATCTTCAATCCTTCGCGATTTAACCTCAATCCTTGATCGGTCGTCAGCAAATCATAAAAATAAAATCCCAACAATTACTAACTAAAGATAGCTAGGGCAAGTAGGGGTCGATCCCACAGAGAGATATGTTATTATTCTTTTTATTAAAACAAACAAATAAAATAAAGAAGATTTTGGAAGTAAAATTAAATCAAATCAAACTAATAATTAAAACTATCTAAGAAAGCAATCAAGAAAATTAAAGAAAACAATTAATTAAGAAGCAAAAAATAAATTGAGAAAATAATTAAGAGAACCCTCCAACATGGAATTAATATCCCTCTTGACAACAATAACACGGATCATTGATATCTAAAGATTATGAAAACAATGGATAGCTTGTTTGGAATTTAATCCTAAATTAGCTTAATTAGATAAAGCTCTTGATCCAGTGTGAATTATCCCTTTTATTCTTTAAACAGTTACCTCTTGATCCAGTGTGATAATTACTCAAGAATAAAGCATTAAGATCTAGTAATTTACAAGCACAATGGGCAATTAAAAATTGGTCAAAGATTCTTAAATCCCTTGGAAGGAAGATCCTTCGCTTCCAATTGCTACCTCACAATTAAATCCGAAGATCCTTCAAGATTTTAATTTAGCTAATGCTACTTAATTTATCAAGAAAGTGCGCGCTTCAATCTATCAAAACAAGCAACATAGAATTCATGTAGAGATATTAAGAAATACCCTATTAATTTCATATAAAGCACAAAATCTCACCATGATATAACTCAAGAGATCAATTTAAATTCTACATTTGGAGAAAAGAAAAGGATTACTCACTCATGAATTGAGTGAGCATCCAAAGAATAAGAAGAAACTTACAAGACTTGAAGGCGAAATCCTCCTCTTGAATATCCTAGGGTTGGCGCCCCTCTCTATGCAAAGAGAGGGTGACGGCACCCTAGCCCTTAAAATAGAAGAAAAACTAGAACTAGAAGAGAAAAAGAAGAAGAGAAAATTATCTAGATATTGTGTGTATATGATTTGTGTTACAGGAGGTGGCTATTTATAGTGGAAATAATCCTAGAAAATCCAATCCTAACTTGGAAAGGGGTCTAAGTCGGTTTCGGGTCTAACTTAGACTCCAAGTTAGATTAAAAGTCATCCTAGAGTAGAATCCAAATTAAAATAGGATCCTGAAAAAATCCTAATTTCGTGCAGGGACTTCGACGGCATTTTTGAACTTGAAAACGGCAGAACTGGGTCTTGGACTTCAAAGGAAAGTTGTAGATCTCGGCGTTAGCTTTCCAACGAGTACTCATGGGCTTCAAACGGAGGTCTGAGCAGAAAGTTATGATTTTTCTACCAAAACTGCGCCTGAATCCTAATCCTGTTAGGACTAGAATCGGAAATCTACGGGATTTTGGATATCTCCTTGAATATAGGAGTCATTAATTGAGATTTTAATTCCAATTAATGGTTTATATGGGCTGAGTATTTTGCCATATTAAATATCCAAAATTCCTTAGCTTCCAGGCTTCTTCATGGCTTGTCTTCAATTCTTCGCAATTAAGGATCCATTCTTCAATTCTTGCTTCTTGGAAATAATTCTTCAATGGTCTTCAAATCTTCAAATTGTCTTCAATAAGTCTTCAAACACTAACTTCGAATCTCCAAATCTATACTCAAAATTACTTTGCTCATATCTGTGTAAAAAGTCATCAAAATAGCTCCAAAAGTAGTGAAAATTATCAAATTATCAATTTCACATCTCATAAAGACTCAAAACACAAATATTAACAAAATAACATATATTTAAGCATAAATAGATCCAAAAACATAATAAAATAGCCATAAAAATAGGGTTGTTTTTGGCTCGATCATATTTTCCCCCACACTTGAACTTTGCTAGTCACTTAGCAAATCAATGTGTAAGTTAATCAAAAAAGCAATTTTTCAAGAAATCAATTTGAATTCATACATACATCAAAGAATCAATTCAATCATGAAATCAAAATAACAAAGAATAATAACAATACTTAATCCAAAGATCAAGAAACAACAAGCATCATCATTCTTAAGTAGCCATAATCAAAGTAGCTTTAATCACTTATCATTCTTCACTTTCTATAATTAGTTCTTTCTACAAGCTCATGTTTTCCTCTCTTTCTCCATTACTCAAAAGATTGCAATGTCATAAATATAAATCAAGGGTCATTGTGGGTTATAATAGATTTTCAAGGGTAATTGTTTTTAGAAAATTGATGTTACTAACCTCGAATTGTTCATGATTTGGGGTTACTAACTCCCATTTTTGAGGCTACTAGCACTCTAGAAGGACTCCTTTATTTTTTCAGAGGGACAATATTTCTATAATTCCATGCATCTTATTCTCTTTCCAAGGGTTACTAACTCCTTTTGTTAAAGAAAAGAGTGACAACAATGGATTGATTTTTTTTTATTTACAGAAATACCTCTTCTCCTCTATCATGAAAAACACTTCTTTTTATGAAAACAAATTTTTTTTTAATTACCCTTTATATAGATAGTCCCCCACACTTATTCTTGACATATATCCATGACATACTTTCTCAATCATAATTTGAATCAAGATTGAACATAAGTTCTAGAAATAGATAATCATAGAAGCAATTAATGAATAAGATCATATCACAAACTTCAATTATACCTAATTCTAAGAAATCAAACAACATGCTATAACTCAATCAATAAATCAAACATTATTAAAATTCTAAGCATTCATCAATCATAATTAAATCAATTAATCAAAATATGCATGAAAATTCAAAATTTTATCTTCAAAAATCAATTTTTCGAAAATTTTGTCAAAAATTGGGGAAATTAAGATCAATAAAAAACAATCAAATTCTATCCTAGGTTCTCATGCAAACAAGGACTATCATATGACTCAATTATTCAAGTAAAAACCCTATCAAGTATTCACCCCCCCACACTTAAAATTCATATTGTCCTCAATGTAAAAACAACCAAACAAAGCATGCAATATCATCTTACCAAAAATAAAGAGTTAGGGTTCAAGAAAACATACCTGGATGGCTTTGATGAAGATAATTTACGCAATCATAAAAGACAATAGAAAATTAAAGTGGTAGGAAAATAAAACTAGATAGTTTATTAATGAAACTTGAAAATTAAAGACATAAGATAAAGGAAATTAAAAATTAAAGCATAAATAACTAATCCTAAGATGCATAAAAAAAATAAATCTTAAATCTAAAAACAAGAAACTTAAAATTGAAAAACTAAACCTAAATTGGTTTATGAATAGCCTTCTCCAATAAACTGAAGAGGTCATCCAAATTCCCAATTATGTTATTAAAATCATCTCTTAAGCTAGTAATTTGATCACTTATTTAGTTGCACCGAACAAGGAAAGGGTGAAGCTCTTCCTCATTCTCCTTTTCTTGATTACTTTATATAGTGATCAAATCCTATTCTTAAAAGGTTTTGGTTAGAGTAAAAAGTTAGAAACATACCTGGACTAGGAATTCATTACCTTGTAGGAGTAGGTCATCCAACTTCTATTGCAATTAGGACTTATAATCCTAACAAAAATAGGATCGCATATAGCAAGGAAGGAAAGGAAAAGCTTGCGGCTCAATTTTGGCGTTTCTTGCGGGCTGCTGGGGCGCTGCCATCGGACATGTTGGCACGACCTGGTGCGCTGCTGCCTTGTGGCTGGCGCCTGGTGCTGCAAAAGCGCTGAGGTGGCCTCGCATGCTGGAGTGCTGGTGCAGCCTTGCGCTGCTTCTGGGGCGCTCTGTTGCAGCAGCAACGGGCTGCTGAAACAGCCCTGTTGCGCAGCAACAGGCTGCTTTGTTTGCTGACCATATGCAGCAGCAGCAGGACCTCGCGGAGCAGCCTGGCGCTGCTTGCGGAAGGCTCCCCTGTCGCGGCAGCAATAGGCTGCTATAAATTAAAAATAATAATTAAAATTAGAATTAATTATGCAAAGAAATAAAATTGGGTTGCCTCCCAACAAGCGCTTGTTTAAAGTCATTAGCTCGACTCCTTTTCTTCCTCTCCTTTTGTTAGGGTGGATCATACCACTTCAAAGCATAAAGCAAATACGATGAGATTGGAAGAATATGAGCACAAAAATATGAAAGATAAAAGAAGAGATAAGGAAAGAAATAACCAATTTTGTTGAGGGCGACTCCATGAATAGCTAGGAATGACAATGCCATCTTTGCTGCCGTGATTGGTTGATGCAATGGGTGCTTTTGGCATTCTTGATTGGCATTACTATCTTCGTGCCTTTGGAAAGTGTCCTCGTCTTGGCAAATCTTCTTGTCCTCCAGAAAGAATTGATCCATAGATATCCTTTCCGCGTTTTTGATATCTTCAAAGCATTCAGACTCAAGAAGTTTGTTGATTCCCAAGAAATCTTGATCTTCATGTTCCAAAAGCTGGTTTTCAACAGAATTCAACACGATTGTGTCTTTTAGCTCGAGATGTCCGAGTTGCTCATTATCTGGTGGCTCTTCTTTGTCTTCAGCAAATCTTGGAGGAAAAGGTGTAGGGATGTCCATCTTGATATCTTCTTTCGATGTCATTGATTCTTCTTGCACAATCTCTATCTTTCGAAGTGGATCGAGCTGATTTTCTTCACTGCATGTCTTCCTTTCTGCTACCTCTTCAGGCATCAGGACTTCTGCTTCCTCGATTTCCTCTTCATCTAGGCTCCTTGTAAATACCAATTCAAGTTCATCTTCATGGTGAAGTGATTGAACTTGTTCATAACAAATTTCAATGGCATCAATGGCATCAATGGCACAAATAAAATGAATCTCAGCAGGAAATTTCATCGCTTCATAAATATCAAATTCAATGAGTTTCCCATCAAATTCCATGCCGAGTTTCCCATCTTGGACTTCATATTTTGTTCTGGTTGTGGCAAGAAAAGGTCTTCCTAGCAGCAATGGCAAATGAGGTAGATGAAGGTCATCTTCACTCATCTTCAGGACATAGAAATCTGCAGGAAAAACAAAATCTCCAATCTGCACTAAAACATCCTCAACTAAACCCTCATGTTTAATGTTAGTTCTATCAGCAAATTGTATAGTTAGATCAGTTTTAGTCACAGGTTCAATTTTTAATTGTGAATAGACAGAATAAGGTATGATGTTAATTGGAGATCCAAATTCACACATGGCCTTTTCTATCTGATTCTTTCCTATTTTACAAGGAATAGAAAACGATCCTAAGTCATGGCTTTTATGATGCAATTTTCTTTGATATGCAGCAGACATGTTCTCATTCATGCAAGCATATTTTTCAGAGAACTTACTCTTAGTCATGCATAATTCTTTTAGAAAATTCGCATACCTGGGTCTTCTGACAACTTTATCAAGCAATGGAATATTGACCTCTATATTCCTTAGTGAATTGAGTTGCATTGCAAACCTTTGAGGGAATGGTATTGGATCATACTTCTTTTGCATCTTTTCCATCCATTCCTCTTCAGCTTGAATTTGAGCAGTGGTTGCTGGTGAAGTGCGCCCTTCTTGTTTCTGGTCGAAAACTCCTTTCTTCTCGGCAATTGAATGTTGGGTACGGCATCTGGAGGTGGTGCAGCAGAGAAAGCAGGTGCTGGAGGTGGCGATATGGAGGGTGGAATTGGAACATCAGGTGATTCCATCTTTCGCGCGTTCCATTGTTGAGCTCCTTCAATTGGACTGGAAGGTGCTTGAATGAATTGAGGTGAATGCTGGTGCTCTACGTGCATCTTCAGGAGTTGTGCAAGCATATTGGTGACGGTATCTTGTTGATTTACCAAAGAAGCAATGGCCGAATTAACTTGGTCAAAACGGTCATTAATCCCTTGGAGAAATTCTGGTTCATGCTCACTCGTCGAACTCCCAGGTGTGCTGAATTGATGGATGTTTTCCGTCATAGTGTTGAGTAGTCTCCTTGCTTCTTCAGGGGTTTTGAGTGTTAGGCTTCCTCCACTAGCAGCATCAACATAGGTTCGATCATTATAGAGAAGTCCATCGTAAAAGTTCTGAATCAGCATTGCTTCACTTAGGTTGTGGTAAGGGCAACTTGCACAAATTTCGTTGTATCTCTCCCAGTATTGGTGCCACTTCTCTTCAGGTTGTTGTTGACAGGTTGTGATTCTCCTCCGTATGTCAGCTCGCTTGGCCTCTGGAAAGTATTTGTTTAGGAACATGGTCTCCATCTCCTTCCAAGAAGTTATGGATTTTGATGGCAGAGTCAAGAACCAACTTCTTGCTTTTCCTTCCAATGATAGAGGAAAAGTTCGAAGTTTTCCTTGTTCTTCAGGCATCCCAGTGGTCGCAGCACACCATATAAAGAAATTTTGTAAGTGCTCATGAGGATTTTCATGAGACTCTCCTTGAAAAATTGGCAGCATGCGGATCACTCCGGAATTCAACTTGTATGACGTGTCCATGGTTGGATAGTCAATGCAGAGTGGCAGCAATTAACGATTGAAATTCAGCTCTCTTAACGAACGTTGTTGCTCCATTGGATTTTTCCTACAAAACAGAGATGATCAAGTGCAGATTGAATATAGCAAAGAAAAAGAAAAAGAAAAAAATAAAACAAAATCTCCCCGGCAACGGCGCCAAAATTTATGATCGGTCGTCAGCAAATAATAAAAATAAAATCCCAACAATTACTAACTAAAGATAGCTAGGGCAAGTAGGGGTCGATCCCACAGAGAGATAGGTTATTATTCTTTTTCTTAAAACAAACAAATAAAATAAAGAAGATTTTGGAAGTAAAATTAAATCAAATCAAACTAATAATTAAAACTATCTAAGAAAGCAATCAAGAAAATTAAAGAAAACAATTAATTAAGAAGCAAAAAATAAATTGAGAAAATAATTAAGAGAACCCTTCAACATAGAATTAATATCCCTCTTGACAACAATAACACGGATCATTGATATCTAAAGATTATGAAAATAATGGATAGCTTACTTGGAATTTAATCCTAAATTACCTTAATTAGATAAAGCTCTTGATCCAGTGTGAATTATCCCTTTTATTCTTTAAACAATTACCTCTTGATCCAGTGTGATAATTACTCAAGAATAAAGCATTAAGATCTAGTAATTTACAAGCACAATGGGCAATTAAAAATTGGTCAAAGATTCTTAAATCCCTTGGAAGGAAGATCCTTCGCTTCCAATTGCTACCTCACAATTAAATCCGAAGATCCTTCAAGATTTTAATTTAGCTAATGCTCCTTAATTTATCAAGAAAGTGCGCGCTTCAATCTATCAAAACAAGCAACATAGAATTCATGTAGAGATATTAAGAAATACCCTATTAATTTTCATATAAAAGCACAAAATCTCACCATGATATAAGTCAAGAGATCAATTAAATTCTACATTGGAGAAAAGAAAAGGATTACTCACTCATGAATTGAGTGAGCTTCCAAAAAATAAGAAGAAAACTTACAGGACTTGAAGGCGAAATCCTCCTCTTGAATATCCTAGGGTTGGCGCCCCTCTCTATGCAAAGAGAGGGTGGCGGCACCCTAGCCCTTAAACTAGAAGAAAAACTAGAACTAGAAGAGAAAAAGAAGAAGATAAAATTATCTAAATATTGTGTGTATATGATTTGTGTTACAGGAGGTGGCTATTTATAGTGGAAATAATCCTAGAAAATCCAATCCTAACTTGGAAAGGGGTCTAAGTCGGTTTTGGGTCTAACTTAGAGTCCAAGTTAGATTAAAAGTCATCCTAGAGTAGAATCCAAGTTAAAATAGGATCCTGAAAAAATCTTGATTTCGTGCAGGGACTGCGACGGCATTTTTGAACTTGAAATCGGCAGAACTGGGTCTTGGACTTCAAAGGAAAGTTGTAGATCTTGGAGTTAGCTTTCCAACGAGTACTTATGGGCTTCAAACGGAGGTCTAAGCAGAAAGTTATGATTTTGCTACCAAAACTGCGTCTAAATCCTAATCCTGTTAGGACTAGAATCGGGAATCTACGGGATTTTGGATATCTCCTTGAATATAGGAGTCATTAATTGAGATTTTAATTCCAATTAATGATTTATATGGATTGAGTATTTTCCCATATTAAATATCCAAAATTCCTTAGCTTGCAGGCTTCTTCATGGCTTGTCTTCAATCCTTCGCAATTAAAGATCCATTCTTCAATTCTTGCTTCTTGGAAATAATTCTTCAATGGTCTTCAAATCTTCAAATTGTCTTCAATAAGTCTTCAAACACGAACTTCGAATCTCCAAATCTATACTCAAAATTACTTTGCTCATATCTGTGTAAAAAGTCATCAAAATAGCTCCAAAAGTAGTGAAAATTATCAAATTATCAATTTCACATCTCATAAAGACTCAAAACACAAATATGAACAAAATAACATGTATTTAAGCATAAATAGATCCAAAAACATAATAAAATAGCCATAAAAATAGGGTTGTTTTTGCCTCGATCAATCCTCAATTCTTGCTTCTTGAAATAATTCTTCAATGATCTTCAATTCTTAAAATTGTCTTTAATAAATCTTCAATTACGAACTTCGAATCTCGAAATCTTCACGCAAAGTTGCTTAATTCATATTTGTGACAAAAGTCATCAAATTAGCTCCAATAATAATAAAAAACAACAAGTTTCCACTTTTCTTGTCTTCAAGACCTAAAAACACAAATACTTACAAAATAGGTTAAAATCACATATGAAAATATCAAATAGCATAGGAAAATGAACATAAAAATATGGTCAATTTTGGATCGATCATAATTTCCATCACATTAAACCTTTGCTAGTGCCTAGCAAACTAGTGCGAAAAAACTATGAAAAAAAAAAACTAAGACTAATTAATGCAAATCAAAATTCCATCTTTGTTTAAATCTTTTGAGAACTTTGAATGCATACACATATTAAGGATCAATGCAATCATGAAATCAGAATAAGAAAGAATAATAAGAGCACTCAATTCAAAAGATCAAGAAATAGCAAGCATCTTTGTTCTTAGGTAACCATAATTAAAGTAGTTCTAATCACTCATCATTCATCACATCCTATAACTACTTCTTTCCATAAGCTTGTATATTCATCTTTATCTCCTTTAGTCAAAGGAAAATAATATCATGGATACAAATCAAGGGTTTTCGTGGGTTATATTACATTTTTAAAGGTAATTTTTTAGAAAATAAGGTTACTAACCTTGAAGTGTTCATGATTTAGGGTTTCTAACTCCCTTTTTATTTATTTTGAGGTTACTAACACTCTTTTGTTTTTTCAGAGTGACAATACTTCCGCAATTCCATGTGTTTAATCTCTTTCAGGGTTACTAACGCCTATTTTTTTCAAAGAGTGACAGTGGAAAGATCAAAAATACTTCTTCTCCTCTATCATGAAAACACTTTTTTTATGAAAAGATTTTTTTTAAAAAACTACCCTTTTATATAAGTAGTCCCCCACACTTGTTCTTGACATATCCATGACATACTTTAAAATCTGTAATTTCAACAAGATTAAACACAAGTTCTAGAAATAGATAATTATAGAAGCAATAAATAATAAGCTTTTATCACAGACTCTAATTACACCTAATTCTAAGAAATAAGATAACATGCTAAAAATCAATCAATGAATAAAGCATTCTTAGAAATTCTAAGCATTCATCAATCATAATCAAAATAATCACTTAATATATATATGAAAAATTCAAAATACCCGCATAGAATACCATGAATTTTTACCATGAAAATTTTTCAAAAATTTTGAATTTTTCATGCATGTAGACTCTCTATTAGACTCTCTCCCCCACACTTAAAAGACACATTGTCTTCAATGTATGAATTTTAACAAAAATAAAAAATTTTGAGATTTTGAAATTTTTGGAAAAATAATAATATGAGTGCACATATGTGATAAGTGTGGTTATTAAGAATAGATAAATATATAAACAACTAATTCAAATCAAGGAAAAAGCAATCAAAGCAAAACAATAATCAATCAAAGCAAAGCAAAGCAAGAAAAATTAAATGGAGATAGGGTTTAAGAAAGCTTCTCTATTTTTCAAGCATAAGTTTTATTTGATTTTCTTTTTGCAGTCTCCAAAATTGTAAGCTCCTTTGGCTTATGTTGGTTTCCTTAATATGAAATCCTAAAAAGAAAAAGAAAAATAAAAGAAAGAAAAATTAAGGGTTAATAAAAATATTGGGTTGCCTCCCAATAAGCGCCTTTGTTTAAGGTCTATTGCTAGACTGCCTTAAAGAAATTACTCTTCAAGGGTGAAGGAACTTTGGATGTATTCCTTCAACAAGTCCACAATGATCATGAGAGTCATTCGAGGCTTTGAGAACTTCGAGTTGAATTTCATCAAGATTTTAAATCATCAAAGGGTATGTAGCATGGGCTAGAGGTGATGGCACGGGCATGGCCGGTGGTGGCACGGGCTTGGCTGGTGGTAGCACGGGCTTGGTCGGTGGTGGCTCTTCTGTGGCCGGTCTTGGCCAGGTAGGATGCACGGATGGTGCGGCGCGTGGCGCGGGTTGACACAGGCATGGTCGGTCCCGGCCGGGCTTGATGTGCGGATGGCCAGGCCACAGTCGGCCTAGCATGCTGGCTTGGCACGGGCATGGCCGGGCGCAGCCGGCCAAGCTTACTAGGTAGGCTCGGTGACCTTGGGTCGTATCCCTCGGTGCTTTGGCTTCCATTCTTCGCTCCTCTCCTTTTTTTGGCTGGACTCCTTGATGGTTGTTGGCTTCAAGCTTGTTCTTTGCTTTCTTCTTCTTCTTCGAGATTGAAAATATCGTCCTTCAAGACAAATCTTCAAGCGCAAAGTATGTATTCTCTGAGGTTCTTCTGAATAATGCGGTGTGACTGAAGGAATCAACAAGAACTCGATCTTTAAGTCCTAATCCTCCATAGAAGATTTGTAATAAAATTCATTCTTTAAATCCATGTTGAGGGCAATCGGCACACAACTTCTAAAAACTCTCCCAAAATTGGTGGAAAATCTCGTTGTAACGTTGTCGAATGTCCCTTATCGCACCCCTCTATGCCAAGAGAGGGTGTCGACTCCCTTGACTAGAACTAGAAGAAAAATAAGAAAAAGATGAAAAGAAAGACATCTAGAATTGTGTTCCCTAGGGTTACATAAGGTGGCTATTTATAGTGGACCAATTAAACTCCATATAGACTTAGGAAGGGTATAGGACGGTTTAGAGGCTTGACTTGGTCTACAAGTTGGCTTAAAAGTTGGCTTAAAAGTCTTCCTAGAACCAAAATTAGAGTGAAATTCAGACTCTACAAAATTCTGGAATCGCACAGTAACTTCGACAGCAATTTCGGGCTTGAAGATGGTAGAACTGGGCCTTGGGCTTCAAAGCAAAGTTGTAGATCTCGGAATTAGTTTTCTAACGCTTACTCGCAGGCCTAATTTAAAGGTCTGAGAAGAAAGTTATGGCCTTTTTACCAAGACTGCGCTGAATCTTAATCCAACAAGGACTAGTTTGCGGAAATTTGAATATTTCTTTGGGTTCTGCGGCACCAATTGGGTTTTTAACTCCAATTGTGGGCTTATATGGGCTGAGTATTAATCCATATAAAATATTCAAAAGTCCATATCTTCAAGGTCTTCTCCATAGCTTATCTTCAATCCTTCAAATTGAAGGATTCTTGCTTCTTAAAATAATTATTCAATGGTCTTCAATTCTTCAAATTATCTTCAATAAATCTTCAATCACGAACTTCGAATTTCCAAATCATCACTCCAAATTTCTAAGTCCATATTTGTGATAAAAGTCATCAAAATAGCTCCAAAAATAGTGAAAAAGAACAAGTTTCCACTTTTCTTGTCTTCAAGACCTAAAAACACAAATACTTACAAAATAGGGTTAAATCACACATAAAAATACCAAAAAACATAGGAAAATGATCATAAAAATATGGTTAATTTTGGCTCGATCATAATTTCCCCCACAATAAACCTTTGGTAGTCCCTAGCAAACTAGTGTAGAAAAACAAAAACAAAAGCTAACTAATGCAAATCATTCTTTTCGAAAAATCAATTTTGAATGCATACATATATTAAAGATCAATGCAATTATGAAATCAAAATAACAAAGAATAATAAGAGCACTCAATTCAAAGATCAAGAAATAGCAAGCATGTTTATTCTTAAGTAACCATAATTAAAGTAGCTCTAATCACTCATCATTCATCACATCCTATAATTACTTCTTTCCATAAGCTTATGTCTTCATCTTTATCTCCATTACTCAAAGGAATGCATATCATGGATACAAATCAAGGGTTTTCGTGGGTTATAATAGGTTTTTAAAGGGTAATTATTATTTTTTTTAGAAAATTTTGAGGTTACTGATCGAGCCAAAAATAACCTTATTTTTATGGTTATTTTATTATGTTTTTGGATCAATTTATGCTTAAATATATGTTATTTTGTTAATATTTGTGATTTGAGTCTTTATGAGATGTGAAATTGATAATTTGATAATTTTCACTACTTTTGGAGCTATTTTTATGACTTTTTACACAGATTTGAGCAAAGCAATTTTGAGTATAGATTTGGAGATTCGAAGTTCGTGTTTGAAGACCATTTGAAGATAAATTGGAGACTTGAAGACCATTGAAGATTTATTTCAAGAAGCAAGGATTGAAGATTGGAGCTTTAATTGAAGACAAGTCATGGATAAATTCTCAAGCTTTGGTATTTATGGATAATTTATGTGGGAAAATACTCAGCCCATATAAAATATTAATTGGAATTAAAATCTCAATTAATGACTTCTAAATCCAAGGAAATATCCAAATCCCGTAGATTCTCGATTCTAGTCCTAACAGGATTAGGATTCAGGCGCAATTTTGGTAGAAAAATCATAACTTTCTGCTCAGACCTCCGATTGAAGCCCATGAGTACTCGTTGGAAAGCTGCCTCCGACATCTACAACTTACTTTGGAAGTCCAAGACCCAGTTCTGCCATCTTCAAGCCCAAAAATGCCGTCAAAGTCACTGCACGAATTCAGCAAAATTTCAGGATCCTACTTTAACTTGGATTCTACTCTAGGATGACTTTTAATCTAACTTGGAGTCCAAGTTAGACCCAAAACCGACTTAGACCTCTTTCCAAGTTAGGATTGGATTTTCTAGGGTTATTTCCACTATTAATAGCTACCTTAGGTCTAGGTTTTTGATGTATGTAGATCTAGAGATTTTATTTTGAAGAATTGTTGAAGATTTGGAGGAGTTTTGCCCTAGGAGCCGCCGGCCCCTCTACTTCCCATCCTTAGATAAGTTTTTCTTCTTTTCTTTGGATGCTCACTCAATTTATGAGTGAGTAATCATTTTCTTTTCTCCAATGTAGAATTTAATTGATCTCTTGACTTATATCATGGTGAGATTTTGTGCTTTTATATGAAAATTAATTGGGTATTTCTTAATATCTCTGCATGAATTCTATGTTGCTTGTTTTGATAGATTGAAGCTAGCACTTTCTTGATAAATTAAGTAGCATTAGCTAAATTAAATCTTGAAGGATCTTCGGATTTAGTTGTTTGGTAGCAATTGGAAGCGAAGGATCTTCCTTCCTAGGGATTTAAGAATCTTTGACCAATTTTTAATTGCCCATTGTGCTTGTAAATTACTAGATCTTAATGCTTTATTCTTGAGTAATTATCACACTGGATCAAGAGGTAATTATTTAAAGAGTAAAAGGGATAATTCACACTGGATCAAGAGCTTTATCTAATTAAGGTAATTTAGGATTAAATTCCAAGCAAGCTATCCATTGTTTTCATAATTTTTAGATATCAATGATCTATGTTATTGTTGTCAAGAGGGATATTAATTCTATGTTGGAGGTTCCTCTTAATTAATTTCTCAATTTGTTTTCTACTTTCTAATTAATTGTTTCCTTTAATTTTCTTGATTATTTTCTTAGATAGTCTTAATTACTAGTTTGATTTGATTTAATTTTACTCTCAAAATCTTCTTTATTTTATTTGTTTTGTTTT
>AWUE01024073.1:0-16064 GCA_001974825.2 Corchorus olitorius
TCATTTTCTTTTCTCCAATGTAGAATTTAATTGATCTCTTGACTTATATCATGGTGAGATTTTGTGCTTTTATATGAAAATTAATTGGGTATTTCTTAATATCTCTGCATGAATTCTATGTTGCTTGTTTTGATAGATTGAAGCTAGCACTTTCTTGATAAATTAAGTAGCATTAGCTAAATTAAATCTTGAAGGATCTTCGGATTTAGTTGTTTGGTAGCAATTGGAAGCGAAGGATCTTCCTTCCTAGGGATTTAAGAATCTTTGACCAATTTTTAATTGCCCATTGTGCTTGTAAATTACTAGATCTTAATGCTTTAATCTTGAGTAATTATCACACTGGATCAAGAGGTAGTTATTTAAAGAGTAAAAGGGATAATTCACACTGGATCAAGAGTTTTATCTAATTAAGGTAATTTAGGATTAAATTCCAAGCAAGCTATACATTGTTTTCATAATTCTTAGATATCAATGATCCATGGTATTGTTGTCAAGAGGGATATTAATTCTATGTTGGAGGTTTCTTAATTATTTTCTCAATTTATTCTCTGCTTTTTGATTAATTGTTTTCTTTAATTTTCTTGATTGCGTTTTTAGATAATTTTAATTGCTAGATTGGTTTAACCTAATTTTACTCTCAAAATCTTCTTTATTTTATTTGTTTGTTTTAAGAAAAAGAATAATAACCTTTCTGTCTGTGGGTTCGACCCCTACTTTCCCTAACTATCTTTAGTTAGTAATTGTTGGGATTTTTATTTTTATGATTTGCTGACGATCGATCATAAATTTTGGCGCCGTTGCCGGGGAGATTGTTTATTTTCTTTTTCTTTTCTTTTTCTATTTGATTTGCACTTGATATTCTCTATTTTGTAGAAAAAATCCAATGGCGCAACAACGTTCGTTGAGAGAGCTGAATTTCAACTGTGAATTGCCGCCACTCTGCATTGACTATCCAGCCGTGGATACGTCATACAAGCTGAATTCTGGAGTGATCCGCATGCTGCCAACCTTTCAAGGAGAGTCTCATGAAAATCCTCATGAGCACTTACAAAATTTCTTTATATGGTGTGCTGCAACCACTGGGATGCCGGAAGAACAAGCGAAACTTCAAACTTTTCCTTTAACATTAGAAGGAAAAGCAAGAAGTTGGTTCTTGACTCTGCCATCAAGATCCATAACTTCTTGGAAGGAGATGGAGGCCGTGTTCCTGAACAAATACTTTCCAGAGGCCAAGCGAGCTGATGTACGGAGGAGAATCACAACCTGCCAACAACAACCTGAAGAGAAGTGGCACCAATACTGGGAGAGATACAACCAAATCTGCGCAAGTTGCCCTTACCACAACCTAAGTGAAGCATTGCTGATTCAGAACTTCTACGATGGGCTTCTCTATGAAGATCGCACCTATGTTGATGCTGCTAGTGGAGGAAGCCTAACACTCAAAACCCCTGAAGAAGCAAGGAAGCTGCTCAACACAATGGCTGAAAACATATACCAGTTTAATACCACTAAGGAAAACATGTCAACCACGCCATCAAAGCACGAGAACGAACGATTGAACAACCTAGAAGCAACTGTGACTTCGATAGCTGCTCAACAAGGAGATTTGGTGAAGATAGTTACAAACCTAATGACTATGCTTTCACCGAAGACTATGCAACCACCTTCATGTATACCTCAAGTATGTATGAATGAGCGCATAAATGGATTGAAAAATGCCCAAGGATATGGATTCAATTCAATCGAAGGAACTCAACAGCGGTATGAACAAAAGATGAACTTACCAGATGTTCCGCTTCCACCTTCCATATCGCCACCTCCAGCACCTGCTTTCTCTTGTTCCCCACACTTGTTCTTGACATATCCATAACATGCTTTCATAATTATAATTTCAATCAAGATTAAACAGAAGCTCTAGAAATAGATAATAATAGAAGCAATAAATAATAAGCTCATATCACAGACTCTAATTATACCTAATTCTAAGAAATAAGATAACATGCTAAAAATCAATCAATGAATAAAGCATTCTTAAAAATTCTAAGCATTATCATTCATAATCAAATTAAATCACTTAATATATATATGAAAAATCAAAATTTCTTCAAAATTTTCGAAAAAATTCTGATATTAATTATGACTAATGGATGCATGTAAATTCTCTATTAGACTCTCTCCCTACACTTAAAAGACACATTGTCCTTAATGTATGAATTTTAACAAAAATGTGCACGTGTGAAATGTGTGGTTATAAATAGATATATATGCAATCAACTAATTCAAACCAAGAAAAAAATGCAAGAGAAGTAAAACAAAGCAAAGAAAAGCAAGAAAAATTAAATGGAGATAGGGTTTAAGAAAGCTTCTTTATTTTCCAAGTATAAGCTCCATTCGATTTTCTTCTTGCAATCTTTAAAAATGTAGGCTCCATTTGCTTCATCTTTGTTTCTTTAATATGAAATCCTAAAAAGAAAAAGAAAAAGAAAAGAAAGAAAAAATTAAGGGTTAGTAAAAATATTGGGTTGCCTCCTAATAAGCGCCTTTCTTTAAGGTCTTTTGCCAGACAGCCTTAAAGAAATTATTCTTCAAGGGTGAAGGAACTATGGATGTATTCCTTCAACAAGTCCATAATGATCTTGAGAGTATCATTGATGGCTTTGAGAACTTCAAGTTCAATTTTATCAAGATTTGAAACCATTAGAGGTAATGGCACGGGCATGGCCGGTGGTGGCACGGTCTTAGCTGGTGTTGGCATGGTGTTAACGCGGACTAAAGCAGGCATGGCCGGTGGTGACTCGGTGCTGGCATGAGTTGGCTCGGATGTGGCCGGTTGTGACTCGGTGGTCACTGGTCCTGGCTTGGTATGGTGCATGGGTGGAGCGGCTATGGCTAGTCTCGGCTAGGCAGGGCGCGCGGAGGATGCATGGCTGGCCGGGCATGGCCAGGCTAAAGGAACGGATGGCGCGGCTCTGGCCGGTCCTGGCTGGGCATGATGCGAGGATGGCCGGGCCATAGCCGAGCAATGGCCGGGCATGAGGTATGGAGGGCCTTGTGTTGCATCCCTTGGTGCTTTGACTTCCATCTTTTACTCCTCTCTTCTGGTTGGCTGAACTCCTTCATGATTGTTGGCTTCAAGCTTGTCGTTTGCTTTATTCTTCCAGAAACTAGGAGGTTCAATTGCTTTAGACAAAGCTTCCAATGCTTCAAATGCGTCATTAGGGGTTCTATCAAACAAAGGGATATTATTGATACTATCCACAAGAATTTGAATATCAACTCCTAATCCCTGATAGAAGTATGTAATCAAAATTTGTTTGGGGATGGCATGGTGAGGACATTTGGCACAAAGCTTCTTGAATCTTTGCCAGACTTGATGAATGTTTACAATCCTTTGTCTTCCCTTGGAAATATGAGCAGGTGTCATCGATGAAGATTCTTCACTGGCTCCTTTCTTAACCCACTTAGAGTTTACAACATAAACAAAATTGTTTAATTTCAAAGGCAATTGAGATGAGATTCTAGGGTGGATAACATCACCATCAAATTCCATGGTCAATGAACCATTGAATACATCGATCTTGGTATGAGAAGTTCTTAGGAAAAGTCTTCTTAATAAAAGAGGACATTGATCTTTCAAATACTCCATCTTCATAACAAAGATGTCAATGGGAAAAATCAAATGCTCAACTTTGATGAAGACATTTTCTAGAACACCTTTGGGGTGAACCAAAGATCCATCAGCTAACTGTAGAATAACATCAGTACTTTTCAAAGGACCAAGATTCAAATATTTATAAAAAGAATAAGGCATTACGCTCAAAGAAGCACCTACATCAAGCTTAGCATTCTCTATAATACTTCTTCCAATAGAACAAGTAATAGAAAACGTACCTAGATCCTTGCTTTTAGGAGGTAATCTCTTTTGAAGCACAGTAGAAACATTAGCTTCTACACTTACCTTACCTTGCAACCTTTTCTTGTTGGTACAAAGTTGCTTAAAGAACTTTGCATAATTTGGAATTTGTTGAATGGCATCAAGAAGTGGGATGTTGACTTCAACTTTTCGAAGTATCTCCAAAATACTTTGATCATCATCTTCTTTCTTTGACTTCTTCAATCTTGATGGAAAAGGAGGTGAAGGCTCCTTGGAATCCTTAGGCTTCACAACGGTGGTTTCTTTGTCTTTTTCTAAGGTATGTGCCCCAACTTTACTGGGTTCATCTACAATCTTGATTTCTTTGTCAGGAACTTGTAATTCTTCTTCTTTGGTGTAGCTTACCTCTCCTTCATCTTGTGTGGCATGGGTTGGATAGGGGTTTTCCAACTCTTTTCCACTTCTCAGAGTAATTGCACTTACATTCTCCCTAGGAGGTACCTTTGGTTGTGATGAGATCCTTTGTTGACCTTGTGTCTTGAGCTCACTCATGTCACTAGCCAATTGACGTATTTGTTTCCTCATCATCTCCATAGCTTCCCTCATTTGTTGCATCTCGATGGAATCTTGTGAAGATTGTTGGAAATTAGACCTTTGAAAATTCATTTGCCTTCCTTGATAGATACCTTGGTTCCCATATTGTTGATTTGGTTGCTCGACTCTCCATCCAGGATTTGAGTAGGATTCAGGCTTCCTTTGATATGCTCCTTGCATTCCCACAACATTGACTTCTTGAGTGGTGTGTTCCAAAGAAGGGCACTTATCAGTGTAATGTCCTTGTGTACAAATACCACAAACCTTAGGCACACTTGAAAATTTCAAATGGAACAAATCAGTGAGCATAGCGATTTGTTGATTTGTTTCTTGAAGTTGTTGCTCCAATGAGGTGGAATGGGTAGAAACTTCATTTATTCTTCTTGTATTGCCTTCCCTTGAATAGACTTCTCGAGATCCAAACTGTTGAGTGTTTGTGGCCATGTTTTCCACTAAAGTCCAAGCATCGGTGGGAGTCTTGTCTATGAACGCTCCTCCACTTGCAGAATCTATGGAAGATATGTCAAACGGTAGTAATCCTTTGTAAAAGTATTGGACCAGCAATTGTTCATTGTTCTTGAAACGTTCCCAAAATTCATGCATTGTTTCTCCATGGCGTTGCTTAATTCCGCATATCTCCTTCCTTATACTTGATACTTTATGAGAGCAGGAAAGTACTTTTCCAAGAACAATTTCTTAAGGCTTGTCCAAGAGGTGATTGAACTAGTAGGTAAGAGGTACAACCAATCTTTTGCACGGTCCACAAGAGTGACAGAAAAGTTCTTAGCTTGAATTGATCTTCAGGAATACCTTGAATACTTGTAGATGCACAGGCAATCTGGAAATCTGTAAGATGCTGGTGAGGATCTTCACTAGGCAGACCATGAAATTTGGGTAAAATCTGAATAAATCCAGATTTAATCTCAAAGTTTTCAGCCTTATCTGGGTATCGAATTGCTAAGTTGTGCATTGACGTTTGGTGCAGCAAGCTCTCTCAGAGTTTTAGGGCCTTCTTCGTTTACCATGTCTTCTGATGATGTTGAAGCAGCAGATCTAAGAGAATTAGATTGAGAGCTCAAATTGGATGACTCCTCTTCTTGTTTTCGACTTGATCTCTCCTTCCTTAGTGAAAATAATGTTCTTTCTAGCTCAGGATCAAATTCAAATTCTTCTATACCACTACTTCTTGTATTTGGCATGGAACTTCCTAGAAAAATCAAAAACAAAATTCAAAAGAAAAATTAGTAGTAAAAGTTCTTAAACAAAAATTAAAAATAAAAATAGAAAAATAAAATATATTTTATTCTTTTTTAACGCAAAAATAATTTTTTTTTTCAAAAAATCGCAAAAAAAAAAGAAAATTTTATTTATTTAACTTTTTTATTAAAAACGAAGAAAACATAATAAGAGAATTTTTTTTTAATTAAAAATGCAAAACCAAAATAAAATTTTAGAGATGATTAAATTTTCAATCTTTTCCTTTCCTTCCCCGACAATGGCGCCAAAATTTATGATCGATCGTTGGCAATCATAAAAATAATCCCCACAAAAAAACTAACTAAGTAGATAGGGCAAGTAGGGGTCGAATCCCACATAGAAGGGGAATAGACTTATCCAAAGATTAAATCTTCTTAAGAATCACTTAAAAACTTAAAAAGAAGAGCAATTAAACTAAAAACAAAACAAAGAAAAATTAAATCTAAATTATGGCAATTAATAAAGAAAACAATAATAACAAAGCATACTTCTTCTCCAATGGTAGAAATTAATCAGATTAACTATAGATCTTTGATTTAAAAGATGCATTCAATATTTTATTCCAAAAGATAATTGGTCTAGGGAAACCCTAACATGTATATTAGATAAAATTACCTTGGTCTAGCTTAAATCATCCCTTTTATTCTTAACAACCAATTGCCTTGGCCCGGCTTCTCAGTTGATAAGAACAAAGCATTAAGAATAATTATATTTTTTTTTCACACATGCATAACAAGTATAACCAAACTCATACAGGGTTAGTGCACAAGGTTAATTATTCCCTTGGAAGGAATTGTTCATTCACTTCCAACTGTTACCACACAATCAAACTTGAATTGGTCTTTCTATGTTTGATTTAACATTAGATCTATCCAATCACATCAAAAGCGGCCGTTCTAAATCAACAATTATCAAGATCATATAATTAAAACAGGGATTAAATAACTATCAATCAAGAACAAACACCAAATTATAAGCACACAAATTTCACCATAATTAATTGATTAAATTCACCAAAGGATAAGAAGTATTAAGGATTTAGCTACTCATGGATTTGGAAAAATCCATGAGAGGCTTAAGAAAACTTATAAGACTTAGGGCCGAAATCCCCCTTGATGGTGGCTAGGGATATCGCACCCCTCTATGCGAAGAGAGGGTGTCGACTCCGTTGACTAGAACTAGAAGAAAAATAAGAAAAAGATGAAAAGAAAGAGATCTAGAATTGTGTTCTCTAGGGTTACATAAGGTGGCTATTTATAGTGGACCAATTAGACTCCATATAGACTTTGGAAGGGTGTAGAACGGTTTAGAGGCTTGACTTTGTCTCCAAGTTGGCTTAAAAAGTCTTCCTAGAACCGAAATTAGGGAGAAATTCGGACTCTAGAAAATTCTGGAATCGCACAGTAACTTCGACAGCAATTTCGGGCTTGAAAATGACAGAACTGGGCTTTGGGCTTCAAAGGAAAGTTGTAGATCTCAGAATTAGCTTTCGAACGCCTACTCACAGGTCTAATTTGGAGGTCTGAGCAGAATGTTATGGACTTTTTTACCGAGACTGAGTTGAATCCTAATCCAACTAGGACTAGTATGCGGGAATTTGAATATTTCTTTGGGTTGTGCGCACCAATTGGGTTTTCAGTTCCAATTGTGGGCTTATATGGGCTGAGTATTAACCCATATAAAATATTCAAAAGTCCATATCTTCAAGGTATTCTCCGTAGCTTATCTTCTATCCTTCGCGATTTAAGCTCAATCCTCAATTATTGCTTCTTGAAATAATTCTTCAAAGGTCTTCAATTCTTCAAATTATCTTCAATAAATCTTCAATCACGAATTTCGAATCTCCAAATCTTCACTCCAAATTTTTAAGCCCATATTTGTGACAAATGTCATCAAAATAGCTCCAAGAATAGTGAAAAACAACAAGTTTCCACTTTTCTTGTCTTGAAGACTTAAAAACACAAATACTTACAAAATAAGGTTAAATCACACATAAAAATACCAAAAAGCAAAGGAAAATGATCATAAAAATAGGGTTAATTTTGACTCGATCACATGGCGTTGTTTAATTCCGCCAAATCTCTTTCCTTATACTTGATACTTTATGAGTAGGAAAGTACTTTTCCAAGAACAATTTCTTAAAGCTCGCCCAAGAGGTGATTGAACCAGTAGGTAAAAGGTACAACCAATCTTTTGCACGATCCACAAGAGTGAACGGAAAAGTTCTTAGCTTTAATTAATCTTCAGGAATACCTTGAATACTTGTAGATGCACATGCAATCTGGAAATCTGTAAGATGTCGGTGAGGATCTTCCCTAGGTAGACCATGAAATTTGGGCAAAATCTGCATAAGTCCAGTTCTAATCTCAAAGGTTCCAGTCGTATCTGGGTATCTAATTGCTAAACGTTGTGCATTGACGTTTGGTGCAGCAAGCTCTCTCAGAGTTTTGGGGCCTTCTTCGTTTGCCATGTCTTCTGATGATGTTGAAGATGTGGTTGATTTAGGAGAATTAGATTGAGAACTCGAATTGGATGACTCATCTTCTTGTTGTCGACTTGATCTCTCCTTCCTCAGTGAAAATAGTGTTCTTTCTGCCTCAGGATCAAATTCCAAATCTTCTGTACCACTACTTCTTGTGTTTGGCATGCAACTTCCTAGAAAAATCAAAGCAAACCTCAAAAGAAAAATTAGTAGTATAAGTTTTTAAACAAAAATTAAAAATAAAAAACGGAAAATAAGAATTTTTTTTAAACACAAAAATATTTTTTTTTTCTAAAAACGAGAAAAACAAAATAAGAGATTTTTTTTTAATTAAAAGCGCAAAACCAAAAGAAAATTCTTAAGATTAGTCTTTTCCTTCCTTCCCAGGCAACGACGCCAAAATTTGTGATCGGTCTTCGACAATCATAAAAATAATCCCCACAAAAACCTAAGTAGATAGGGCAAGCAGGGGTCGAATCTCACAGAGAAGGGGAATAGACTTATCCAAAGATAAAATCTTCTCTAAGAATCACTCAAAAACAGAAAAAAAAAGAAAGAAAGATGTGGGTAAAATCAACAGTGCTATTTTTAATCCCCTAAAAACAATTACTCTAAAAATAAATAAAAGTAAATTAAATCTAAAGCTATTTCAATTAATAAAGAAAACAATAATAAGAAAGAATACTTCTTCTCGAATGATAGAAATCAATCAAATTAACTATGGATCCTTGATTTAAAAGATGAATTTAATATTTTATTCTCAATTAAATAACTGGTCTAGGGAAAACCCTAACATGTATTAAAAGTCTTTAGGAAATATTCTGGAATCGTACAGAAAATTCGAAAGTAATTTCGGGCTGAAGATGGCGGAACTGAGATTTGGACTTCAAAGAAAAGTTGTAGATCTCGGAGTCCTCTCTCCAACGCCTACTCACACGGTTTATTTGGAGGTCTGAGTAGAAAGTTATGGCCTTTTTACCAAGACTGCGCAAAATCCGAATTCAAATAGGAATGGGTTGCTGGAATTTAATATTTCATAGGGTTTATGCGGCACCAATTGGGTTTTTGACTCCAATTGTGGGCTCATATGGGCTGAGTATTATCCCATATAAAATATTCATGATTCCATGTCTTCAAAGTCTTCTCCATAGCTTATCTTCAATCATTCGCGATTTAACCTCAATCCTCAATTCTTGCTTCTTGAAATAATTCTTCAATGGTCTTCAATTCTTGAATTTGTCTTCAATAAATCTTCAATCATGAACTTCGAATCTCCAAGTCTTCACTCAAAATTGCTTAGTCCATATTTGTGACAAAAGTCATCAAATTAGCTCCAAAAATAGTGAAAAAGAACAAATTTTCTTGTCTTCAAGACCTAAAAACACAAATACTTACAAAATAGGTTAAAATCACACATAAAAATACCAAAAAGCATAGGAACATGATTATAAAAATAGGGTCAATTTTGGCTCGATCATAATTTCCCTCACACTAAACCTTTGCTAGTCCCTAGCAAACTAGTGCAAAAAAACAAAATTCCATGGATATGAAAACAAAAACTAAGACTAATTAATGCAAATCAAAATTTCATCTTTGTTTAAATCTTTTGAAAACTTTGAATGCATACACATATTAAGGATCAATGCAATTATGAAATTAGAATAACAAAGAATAATAAGAGCACTCAATTCAAAAGATCAAGAAATAACAAGCATCTTTATTCTTAAGTAATCATAATTAAAGTAGTTCTAATCACAAATCATTCATTACATCCTATAACTACTTCTTTCCATAAGATTGTATATTCATCTTTATCTCCATTACTCAAAGGAAAATAATATCATGGATACAAATCAAGTGTTTTCGTGGGTTATAATAGATTTTTAAAGGTAATCTTTTAGAAAATAAGGTTACTAAACTTGAAGTATTCATGATTTGGAGTTACAAACTCCCTTTTTATTTATTTTCAGGTTACTAACACTCTTTTGTTTTTTCAGAGTGACAATACTTCCGTAATTCCACGTGTTTAATCTCTTTCAGAGTTACTAACGCATGTTTTTTTTTTTAAAGAGTAACAGTGGAAAGATCAGAAATACTTCTTCTCCTCTATCATGAAAACACTTTTTTTATGAAAAGATTTTTTTTTTAAAACTACCCTTTTATATAAGTAGTCTGCCACACTTGTTCTTGACATATCCATGACATACTTTAAAATTTGTAATTTTAACAAGATTAAACACAAGTTCTAGAAATAGATAATTATAGAAGCAATAAATAAGCTTTTTATCACAGACTCTAATTATACCCAATCCTAAGAAATAAGATAACATGCTAAAAATCAATAAATAAATAAAGCATTCTTAGAAATTCTAAGCATTCATCAATCATAATCAAATTAATCACTTTTTATATATATGAAAAATTCAAAATACCCGCATAGAATACCATGAATTTTTACAATGAAAATTTTTCAAAAATTTTGAATTTTTTATGCATGTAGACTCTAAATTAGACTCTCTCCCCCACACTTAAAAGACACATTGTCCTCAATGTATGAATTTTAACAAAAAATAAAGAATTTTAAGATTTTGAAATTTTTGGAAAAATAATAATATGAGTGCACATATGTGATAAGTGTGGTTAAGAATAGATAAATATGCAAAAAACTAATTCAAATCAAGGAAAAAGCAATCAAAGCAAAAGAATAATCAATCAAAGCAAAGCAAAGCAAGAAAAATTAAATGGAGATAGGGTTTAAGAAAGCTTCTCTATTTTTCAAACATAAGCTTCATTCGATTTTCTTCTTGCAATCTCCAACATTGTAAGCTCCTTTTGCTCATCTAGGTTTCCTTAATGATCGGTCGTCAGCAAATCATAAAAATAAAATCCCAACAATTACTAACTAAAGATAGCTAGGGCAAGTACGGGTCGATTCCACAAAGAGATAGGTTATTATTCTTTTTCTTAAAACAAATAAACAAAATAAAGAAGGTTTTTAAAGTAAAATTAAATCAAATCAAACTAGTAATATAATTTATCTAAGAAAGCAATCAAGAAAATTAAAGAAAGCATTTAATTAAAATGCAGAGGATAAATTGAGAAAATAATTAAGAAAACCCTCCAACATAGAATTAATCTCCCTCTTGACAACAATAACACGGATCATTGATATCTAAAGATTATGAAAACAATGGATAGCTTGCTTGGAATTTAATCCTAAATTACCTTAATTAGATAAAGCTCTTGATCCAGTCGGAATTATCCCTTTTATTCTTTAAACAATTACCTCTTGATCCAGTGTGATAATTACTCAAGAATAAAGCATTAAGATCTAGTAATTTACAAGCACAATGGGCAATTAAAAATTGGTCAAAGATTCTTAAATCCCTTGGAAGGAAAATCTTTCGCTTCCAATTGCTACCAAACAATTAAATCCGAAGATCCTTCAAGATTTTAATTTAGCTAATGCTACTTAATTTATCAAGAAAGTGCCTGTTTCAATCCATCAAAACAAGCAACATAAAATTCATGCAGAGATATTAAGAAATACCTTATTAATTTTCATATAAAAGCACAAAATCTCACCATGATATAAGTCAAGAGATCAATTAAATTCTACATTGGAGAAAAGAAAAGGATTACTCACTCATGAATTGAGTGAGCATCCAGAGAATAAGAAGAAAACTTACAGGACTTGAAGGCGAAATCCTCCTCTTGAGTAACTTAGGGTTGCCGCCCCTCTCTATGCAAAGAGGGGGTGCGGCACCCTAGCCCTAAAACTAGAAGAAAAACTAAAACTAGAAGAGAAAAAGAAGAAGAGAAAATTATCTAGATATTTTGTGTGTAGGTATGTGATTTGTGTTACAGGAGGTGGCTATTTATAGTGGAAATAACCCTAGAAAATCTAATTCTAAGTAGGATAAGAGTCTATGACGTTTTTGAGTCTAACTCAGAGTCTAAGTTATATTAAAAGTCTTCCTAAAGTAGAATTCAAGTTAAAATAGGATCCTAGAATTTTCTGGAATCATGTAGGGACTTCGACGTCGTTTTTGGGCTTAAAGATGGTAGAACTGGGTCTTGAACTTCAAAAGAAAGTTGTAGATCTCGGAGTTAGCTTTCCAACGCCTACTCACAGGCCTAAAACGGAGATCTGAGCAGAAAGTTATGGTTTTTCTACCGTGACTGCGCTGAATCCTAATTCTGTTAGGACTAGAATCGGGAATCTACGGCAATTGGATATTTCCTTGGATATAGGAAGCACAAATTGGGATTTTAATTCCAATTATGGGCTTATATGGGCTGAGTATTTTCCCATATTAAATATCCAAAATTCCTTAGCTTCCGAGCTTCTTCATGCCTTGTCTTCAATCCTTCGCAATTAAAGCTCCATTCTTCAATTCTTGCTTCTTGAGATAATTCTCCAATGATATTCAAATCTTCAAATTATCTTCAAGTCTTCAAACACGAACTTCAAATCTCCAAATCTATACTCAAAATTACTTTGCTCATATATGTGTAAAAAGTCATCAAAATAGCTCCAAAAGTAGTGAAAATTAACAAATTATCAATTTCACATCTCATAAAGACTCAAAACACAAATATTAACAAAATAACATATATTTAAGCATAAATAGATCCAAAAACATAGTAAAATAGCCATAAAAATAGGGTTGTTTTTGGCTTGATCATATTTTCCTCCACACTTGAAATTTACTAGTCCCTTAGCAAATCAAGGTGTAAGTTAATCAAAAACCAATTTTTCAAGAAATCAATTTGAATTCATACATACATCAAAGAATCAATTCAATCATGAAATCAAAATAACAAAGAATAATAATAATACTTAATCCAAAGATCAAGAAACAACAGGCATCATCATTCTTAAGTAGCCATAATCAAAGTAGCTTTAATCACTTACCATTCTTCACTTTCTATAACTACTTCTTTCTATAAGCTCATGTTTTCCTCTCTTTCTCCATTACTCAAAAGATTGCAATGTCATAAATATAAATCAAGGGTAATTGTTCTTAGAAAATTGAGGTTACTAACCTCAAAGTGTTCATGATTTGGGGTTACTAACTCCCATTTTTGAGGCTACTAGCACTCTAGAAGGACTCCTTCTTTTATTTTTTTTCTAGAGGGACAATATTTCTGTAATTCCATGCCTCTTATCCTCTTTCCAATGGTTACTAACTCCTTTTGTTAAAGAAAAGAGTGACAACAATGGATTTTTTTTTATTTACAGAAATACCTCTTCTCCTCTATCATGAAAACACTTCTTTTTATGAAAACTTTTTTTTTAATTACCCTTTTATATAGATAGTCCCCCACACTTATTCTTGACATATATCCATGACATGCTTTCTCAATCATAATTTTAATCAAGATTGAACACAAGTTCTAGAAACACATAATCATCGAAGCTATTAATGAATAAGATCATATCACAAACTTCAATTATACCTAATTCTAAGAAATCAAACAACATGCTATAACTCAATCAATAAATCAAACATTATTAAAATTCTAAGCATTCATCAATCATAATCAAATCAATTAATCAAAATATGCATGAAAAATTGGAAATTTTATCTTCAAAAAATCAATTTTTCGAAAATTTTACAAAAATTGGGGAAATTAAGATCAATCAAAAACAATCAAATTCTATCATAGGTTCTCATGCAAACAAAGATTATCATATGACTCAATTATTCAAGTAATAACCCTATCAAGTATTCACCCCCCCCCCCCCCCACACTTAAAAGACACATTGTCCTCAATGTAAATACACATGTGTGTGTTGTGTCCCTCATAAGTGTGATGACTGTGCTAATGAAATACTTGACTCACAAAGAAAGTATGCATCCAATCAAGTAATTCTAGCAATTCAAAGCATTAATCATGGCATTCATGGCATATGAGTCATTATAAAGATCTAAATCAAAGCATAGAAAACATAGAAAAGAAATACAAACAACTAATTCAAATCAAGGAATAGGCAATCAATCAAGCAATAATCATTCAAAGCAAAACAATGCAAATAAAAAGTAAATGGAGATGAGTTTAAGAAAGCTTCTCTATTTATGTGGCATGGGCTAGAGGTGGCATGGCGTGGATGGCTGGTGGTAGGCTCGATCATAATTCCATCCTTTGCTCCTCTCTTTTGGGCTTTCATTCGGTTTCCTTTGCAAATGTTCAAAACATAAGCTCCAATTGTTCGACTTGTTTCCTTAATTTGGAATCCTAAAAACCAAAAAGAAAAACAAAAGTAAAAAGAAAATTAACATGTTAGTAAATTCTTGGGTTGCCTCCCAAGCAGTGCCTTTCTTTAATGTCTTTGGCTAGACTTTCCTTCTCTCCCTTTGTTAGGGTGGTTCATACCACTTCAAAGCATAAAACAAATATGATGAGATTGGAAGAATATGAGCACAAAAATATGAAAGATAAAAAAAAGATAAGGAAAGAAATCACCAATTTTGTTGAGGGCGACTCCATGAATAGCTAGGAATGACAATGACATCTTTGTTGCCGTGATTGGTTGATGCAATGGGTGCTTCCGGCATTCTTGATCGGCATCACTCCCTTCGTGCCTTTGGAAAGTGTCCTCGTCTTGGCAAATTATCTTGTCCTCCAGAAAGAATTGATCCATAGATATCCTTTCCGCGTGTTTGATATCTTCAAAGCATTCAGACTCAAAAAGTTTGTTGATTCCCAAGAAATCTTGATCTTCATGTTCCAAAAGCTGGTTGTCAACAGAATTCAGCACGATTGTGTCTTTTGGCTTGAGATGTCTAAGTTGCTGATTATCTGGTGGCTCTTCTTTGGGCTTGACAACTCTTGGAGGAGAAGGTGGAGGGATGTCCATCTTAATATCTGCTTTCTCAATCTTGGGGACTTCCATTGGTGGAGTAGGGACGCCAGCCATGCTAGGAACACCATCGTCATTAAAGAAAAATTGAGAGAAGTTTGTCGAATCAAGTTCATATGGTTCCAAACCATCCCTTGTTTCACTTGACACTACTTCAACTTCCTTCACAATTGGAATGTCGGCAACATCATGAAATTCACCTTCAACCTTACTTGGTTCAGGATGGACGGGTTCCTCCCATGATGATGTCGCTTCGATCGATGCCTCATGATATTCCCTTGTGCTTTTGGCTACCTCTTCTGGCGTCAGGATTTCTGCTTCCTCGATTTCTTCTTCATCTAGGTTCCTTGTAAGTACCAATTCAAGTTCATCTTCATGGTGAAGTGATTGAACTTGTTTAGAACAAATTTCAATGGCATCAATGGCACAGATAGAATGAATCTCAGTAGGAGATTTCATGGCTTCATAAATATTAAATTCAATGAGTTTCCCATCAAATTCCATGCTGAGTTTTCCATCGTGAACTTCATATTTTGTTCTGGTTGTGGCAAGAAAAGGTCTTCCTAGCAGCAACGACAAATGAGGTAGATGATGATCATCTTCACTCATCTTCAAGACATAGAAATCTGCAGGAAAAACAAAATCTCCAATCTGCACTAAAACATCCTCAACTAAACCCTCATGTTTAATGTTAGTTCTATCAGCAAATTGTATAGTCAGATCAGTTTTAGTCACAGGTTCAATTTTCAATTGTGAATAGACAGAATAAGGCATGATGTTAATTGGAGATCCAAATTCACACATGGCATTTTCTATCTTATTCTTTCCTATTTTACAAGGAATAGAAAACGATCCTATATCATGACATTTATGATGCAATTTTCTCTGATATGTAGCAGATACATTCTCATTCATGCAAGCATATTTTTCAGAAAACTTACTCTTAGTCATGCATAATTCTTTGAGAAAATTCGCGTACCTGGGTTTTC